>JAOVYW010002191.1:0-15356 GCA_025775045.1 Hiodon tergisus
CACACACACACACACACACACACACACACACACACACACACACACACACACACACACACACATACACACACACACACGGATCATAGAAATTGCATAAAAGGCCTCCTTTTCAATTCCTGGAAAGTAGAAATATTAGCGACCACAAGCTTCTTTGACCTGTACGTATAGTGTAGCTTGTATTTTTGATGAATTAGGCTGCACTGAGTTTTGAATGCTGTCCATGTAAATAGTGACTGGGTTTAATAGAGACCACTACTTCATAACTTGAACTAATATAAACACATTCAAAGCATTATTAATAGAGGAAGGCAATTGTATGTCCTGCTATCAGACAGGATCTGATAAGAATCTTGTTGGATTTCAGATGTTACTCTCTGTTTAAAAATATTACATGCAAAACACAAGGCAATAGTTTATTTATGTATATCCACTCCAGTTCTCTTCTTGCCTGCTAATATCAAAGTAGGTTATTTTTCTACCGACACATTTCTATGGCATTGGTGCAGATGAGATGTCGATATACACAGAGTAGTGTGTTGTGTTGGTATATTCTGGTATTCAGGTGTTAGTCTCCTGTCAAACTCCACTGAGGGCTACATACTGACTTTACATGCAGTCATTTATATAACATCCAGTATACTGAGTTATTTTTTTCCTTACTCATATACAGCAGATGCTGCTCATTAGCAAATCAGGTATTAATAACACAACCTTAATATTAGGTAATTTCAGTCATTACATGGACTCTGACGAATGATTTAGCTGTCAGTAACATGCCCATGAACTAATTTTCCAAGGGTTTCCATGGACACAGAACAAACATTTATTTTGAACATCGGCTGTTCGCTAGAACAGCAGGTGAGCTCAGGAACGGGGGCAAACTACTTTTGAAGGTTTTAACAGCTGACAAGTGCCCACAGCTGGAACATGTATAAAAAGGATACTGCATCAGAACTTGCACTTAAAGGACAAATGGTTGCAGGCAACCCTTTTCACAGTGCTGGCTGCAGATTTAAGAGGGATGGTTAACACTGGAGGAGGTGAGGCATAAAAGGCGAGAAACGGTGAACAGGGGTTTGAAAAGCACAGCGTTTAATAATAAAGCTGGGTGGTGCGAGAGGGGGCGGGATCCCAGTGCACGCCCTGTGTAAGAATGCAAGCCGGGACCTCTTTCGAACCTGCTCTGTTGTCCACATTAAAGCCTATCTACAACCCTCTGTCTTATCTCTCTCTCGCTCGTTTGATCTCATTACAGGCCCGTTTCCCTCTTGGTTCTCTTGGGATCTACGTTCTCCCTACTCCTCTTTCTCTCGCCGGAATCGGGACCTTGCTGAGCTGGAATTGACCCCTGTCCCACTACTCCAGCTGGGGTTTCTGTATCCCCTTCTCACACTCTCTACACTTAGATACTGATCTGATCCTGCACAAGCAAGATTGTCCCATTGTCTTTCAATCACCACAGTGGTATTTGAGAAAGGCTTTCTCTGACATAGTCTTCCTGATAACATGCACCACCCCTAGGCTTCCTTCAATTCATTTGCTATTGTGGAGAATTTACCTAAATGTTTATTCATTTGAATTTTTTTCCGGAAAAATGGAACGCAACAGCAAAAGGGCTTCAATCCAGTAGTTATTGAGCTGAAATCGGTGTGGAACTTCAACCATTCGTATGTTGTTGTGAATTTGATCACGTGAAAACGGGAGTATGTTACCAATTACATGGATTTCAGCAGATCAGCCTCTCCTGCCCACCCCCCTTAAGGGATTTAGGTAGTGGTGTAGAACAAACACAAATAGAGAATATTCTATTACTGCAACTGAAGACTGGCATGCACTTCATTTAAAAGTTTTAAACGAGCATAAAACTCCCATATCCTGCACTGATTACACGGAGTAGCTCCATGTAAATAAAATGTGCCTGATCCGTCATTGACAAACATAGCAGAAAATGTTTAAAGCATTATTTGAACGTCTTTGCACACATGAGACTTGCTCAGTAGCTTTTACCCCTACCGTTGACCCTGACAACCTCCTTTACCTCTTTATCCTCTTCTGGTCTTGCTCCTCGCTCTTTGCTATTTCCTCCGAGCATCTTCTTGTATTTGGCCCCTCCCCTCTCCACCCAGTGCCTCCTGTTTCCCCTTTCCTCTCCCTTTCCTTCTACTCTACCCCGCACCCGTTCTGCCTCCGTTACCGTTATTGCCTCTTGCCTCTGCTCTCCATGAATCTGAAGTACTGGAAAGGCAACAGAATCGCATGCTCTTTTCATGAATAGAGAAAATAAGTGTTTCGTTCCTAGCCTTACTTCCAGAGCACAGCTGCAACTACACAGCCATTGATTTATTTTTTAAAAAAACCAACAAAAAAAAACCACTGTCAATAACATTTTGCAACTGGAATATGATAGCAACCATATTGTCACATGACACCAATGCCAAAAATACGGGAAATACATTTTTGTACATATTTTATATTTAATAACCCAAATATCATGGGATGTCTAGTAAGTTGACTGATCTATGAAAATTTAAACTACCTTAAGGAATCGGAATAACAGACTGTTTATATGACTGTTTATTATTCCTGAAAATGAGCCAACTTCTGGACACGTTTAACTTCCCTTGATCGACATCCTGTGGAAATTCCAAATACCACCCGAGGAAATGATGGAACCAGTCAATCCTGAATCATGCATGGCAGTTGAAAGGTTAGGGATTCAAAATCTGAAGAACGCGAAGTAATACGTCACCAATTAACCTGCAGCAGGGTTAGCCCACCTTAGTCCTGGAGAGCCGTACGGCCTTCTGGTATATGTATTTCCCTAACACCTTTACGCCGTAGTGTTGTAGAGAGGCCCATTTGGTCTCCTGAAAATGCATTTCTGCCTCCCTGGACATATCCAGTGGGACCCTAAAATACGTACTTGCATCATCATTGCATGCTGCGTTCCTCACAACGTTGCATTATTCCCCTGATGTAATGGGACTGCGAGTGGGGAATGTTTCCCGACAATTAGAACAGACAGTTGCTGGAGAAAGAGATGGCCCGGGCGACGAGGGAGCTGGAGGCGATGGGTCTAATGGTGGGGATGTCTAGGCGTATTACGCTGAAGGAGTCATGCAATGGCAGCAGATCATTCAGCTGCATTTATCCCAGAGTGTGTGAATGTCTCTTGTGTATACAAACTGCATTAGAATGATTAATGCATGACGCCGAATTTTCAGTCAATGAACATATCCTAAGCCTTCCAATGTAAATAAGGTTAAATGGGGTGTGAAAAACAAAGGATGTATATTACACTGTATATACACTGTGCTTCAGTATGCTATATGTATTCAATACCTTACATGCAATGCATAGTGTCATGGTGGGGGGCAGAATTGTTTTTTAAAGGAAATTTTAATAGAGAGGTAACTGGTGAGGCTACAATTTCATACAAATGTAATTCACTGCAGGTTGGTTTGCCGTATGTAGAGTAGTAGTTTAGTCTGTGATTTTATGGAAATCAAGCTATTTACAATTATATCACATTTGCTTGCAAGGCTATTGGACTAATAATTATTGGTAATATAATTACTTGTATAGAATTGTTGACAATAGTTTGCCACCCTACTACTCACAATTGGCGATAACGGGTGTCTATTTCCAGTTCCACAGGAACGTAAGCTGTGATTGGTTGGCTGTAGCTGCCTTGTGCCCTCCAACATTTGCTTTCTAAATACGCGAAATACCTGTGTCAAACCCTTTTGCGGAAGTTCGATTTGGTTGCAGAATGAATAAATAATGATTAAAAAATGTATTTGTTCCTGCCATCCAGTTAGGGAGGTCTCTTAAATTCCTGATAGGTTAGGAGGCCTCTTTAGGGTTAAATATAATCACTTTTTAAAAATAATACTGAGTATTACATTTCCTGCATTCTGGAATGCATTTATTCACTCTCAGTGGTCTTTAATTGCATGTAAATCTTAAATTTCTAGATCTACTTTGGACTACATTTACCCAAGAAAAAGTGGAAATACGTATGAAATGTGTTCTCTCCCTCCACTTTGAGTTAACAAGCGCCTGAAGAATGAGCCCGAGGTTTCTCCTGCTGTTGCTCATTAGACTGCTTGACACCGGTATAGCGATGTCCAATTTATAGGGACCAAAGTAAAATTACTGGAGGCAGGGAGCGTGGCGACTCAAGTGTGTCTAATTTAAAGGACTACATCGATTGGAGTCCAAATCAACAACAAATTCCCAACAATATTTTAAAAATTTGAGAAATAACATTTCAGATGCCTGGAGGAGGTAACAGCAAAATCTGTATTTGGGTTTTCATTCCTACTGGTGCAAAGTACAGGCTATGTTGGACTCACTATTTCGACTTTGAATCCCATCCAAGCTCTGCTATTAAAAACCGAAAAAAATCTGAAGCCTCTGCAAGAGGCAGTTTAGAGAACGATAAAAATAGCCCCGGGAATGCAAATGGGAGGCAGGCATCTTCATGATAAATAGGCTGCGGTGATTTTGAATCAAAACTTACGTGACCCCTTTCTGCCTTCAGAGAGATTTTTTTTTATCAGATCAACAAGGATTCAAATCTTTTATCGCTCATGGAAAGTCACGGGTGACAAACCCATTCCTCGTTGCCGCTAGATTTAATGTTTACTTTGTTCAAATGTGCGACCGAAATTTGCCTCATTTAAAACAATTCTAAGGTTTCCGAATTATATTATATGTATGTTTGTATAGTTACTCTGCACTTAAATTCCAAATACATATCTACAAAACCACCCAAGCCTTATAATCCTTGGCAAAAAGCTAAATTTAACTGTTTTGTGAGCGTCGCCGTTTTATGGACAGCAGCTGACATAACTGCCGTAAAAAAGGCGATTCTTCTTGCTTTCCTGATATTAAGTTATGAGAATAGGTGCCGCTGTGAGTGCATAAACCTAAGGAGCACTGGCAACTTGTCAGGTATTTAAGAGACCTCTCAAGCTCTCATCACTGGGTTTTTTGCTAGTGTATGACTGAATCCCGTGAGTTGTCCAATCCTGACACAGTTACACGGGTATGCCCCAGTATATCAAACACCATCTCTTTCCCCCACTCAGTGGTTTGAAGATTACAATTAAACAGCGGCGTGCGTGCGTGAGTGTGATTAACAAAACCGTGAACATAAAACGCTCTGAAGTAAATTAGAATCCAGTTTCGTCAGTAGCCTTCTTTGATGAAGCAGTTTCCTGACGTTTTGCAGTACAGCCACCTCTCCTCACACTTTGGACCGAATCGGGGCAGGCTTTGTTTATTCTTTGAGATATCTCTCAGTGCCCCCTTTTTATTACGGCTCCTCACTGAAGGACTGATTTTGCCTTTTATAATAGCTTTGTGCTCATTAACGAACTTGGCCAACATTAAGGGGTTTCTCTTCCTTCCACTTCAGATGTATAATGAAACAAAGTATGAAACTGTTTTTTTAAAACCGCAATTGAAATAAGTCCGGAGGTTTGAGTCAGATAATTGATCATCATGTGACATAACAATGCAATTATAACACGTTTCTACAAATTTGTTTGATACATACGGCGTCCGGTGTAATAACACAGTGAAAAACAGGATTCACCGTTTATCTGATGGGAGGGAGTCGAGTGGACATCAAATATACATTTGTGTATTTTGTGATTTTATTTAAAAAAATGTTTTGTTGCAAAACGTCTTTTTGTATTTTATAATATTTGTAGATGTGGCAGAAAAAGGTTTTAGCATTGTATCATACAATGAAGGACACGTTGAGGTCTGTTTTATGCCAGTCATGGTTTTTAGGTCATAGCCAAAGGATTTTCATAAGGGAAATGTGGGGGCAAGATTCAGGAAATTCTCTGCTCCAAAAAGATCCATCTGAATTTAATCACTGGTTGTAACAGGACGAAATGAACAGAGGGACATTTATAAAACATGAAAAATATACAAAAAAACATAAATATAAAAATATTGTCTTGTATTTTAGGTTGTTCAATTCTTATGCAAACGGAAAACAAGACAATAAAATACTTTTTATTGTATTTAATGTGTCTGGCATTCCTAAATTGGTTCTACTAATACAACAGTATCAGTTAAGGATATACAGGTAAACTGATTCAGCACACATATAATACACAGCAGTTTACGGCTGAGCTGAATCAATACTCTTTCTGAACAGGTGAGACCCGACCAGTTTTGAAAATATTTTTTGAAGCGATGGATAAATGGACTGATTTGATAATCCTGCAGTTTCTGTTACCTCACAGATGCCTTAGGGCCATCTCTTTTTGTGCACATTTTTCCGTGCATTTTGATATATCACAGGCACACAGCTGTTGGAGCTTGCGCCGTTTGGGATTATATCTGACAGTTATCTGTAAATAATTGCATGTGATGTAATGAGTCTGCACGGCGGACTGCCTTCGGCTGAGCAGAAGAGGTTAAATGGAAGGGGTGGATCGATTTATCGGCCTGTGGGTAAAATTGGCATTAATCTAATCCCTTTTTAATTTATTGGTATCCCTAGGAATACATAACAAATTGATAATCCCGGTACTCCCTTCCTCATTAATTTAATATTAAGCACTGATAATCAATCTATTTTAGCTACACAATGATTACATGCGCGAAGTTCGTAACTGGAGTGTTAACTTCATTACCCCGGCGCACACCGTGACATTTCCTCTTATGGTGCTCCGGAGCAAATGTGCTGGGTGCAAAACAGGCTGGAAATCAATGAAACAGTGGCACATGCTTTCTCAGAGGAAAAGATAACAATAACCCATCTATAATTTAGAAAGATGGCTGAGAAGGACCATTGAGCCACCTTTTCATCTGGAAAAAAGTGCTCTGGTGCCTGGCTACCATAATTTAATATAAACAATATATACAATATTGTAATATATAAGCTTCTCTCGTGTGTCGCGAATGGTGTTCCATGATCTTGCATGAGATAGGGAGCCCAGAGGTCAACAGTTTTTGTGTGTGTGTGTGTGTGTGTGTGTGTGTGTGTGTGACTGTACATTTTTCATACTTTGGTCTAAGCCGGTGGTCTCAAACTCATGCCGCTGCGGCTGAATTAACTAAATGAGTGAAAAATGGCTCTATTAAAGCAGAAAATTTTAGGAGAAGTGGACAGTGGATTGTTTTTTGGTTGAGTTCAATGGCAATGCAAATTTTCAGAAAGAATTTTTTCAGAGAAAATTTCAGTCCTGACAGAATAATACCTGAAGGGCCACCATACGAGGAAACATACAGAACAGTATGCCAGAAATAAAGGGGATGGAGAAGAGAAGATGGTTTCTCAGCTTAGAAAGAGACTTCTAAAAACAAACGAAGAACCAGTGGAAGCTGTTTTAGTGAACTCCGTGGTGACAGAGATGATCGCTAAAGCCGTGCACAGATGGTGAATTTGTGAAGGTTTGCATACAGAAGGTTTCTGAAAACACCTATTTAGTAATGTTAAGTCAACTCCCTGGCATCCGAGCACATTGTTGAATATCCAAACAATACTGAGTTCAGCTGAATTAGATGAGAGCACCACTTCCATATTGTTGCTTTACTTGTTCAGCGTGTCAATCACAATTTTCCTGTCTCAGAGGAGCTCTTTAAGGTTTACGTTAGCAACCGGTTGGACAACAGCCAATTAAATGTTTAGCCAGCTTTCAGATGCAGTTCAAAGGTCAAGCCGGGCTGCTGTGGTGAGTATTGGCCGGCATTACCTCAGATGACAACGGGGAAAACAGGGAAAAAGAACAGTTTCGTAGCGAAGTTGGAAGAGGACAGCTCGGAGCAATGAATTACGTTGTTCTGTATCATTCACAAGCGATAGCTGTGCAGCGTATGCTTAAAAAATAATAATTGTGATGTCAATTTGTGTGTGAAACGTGTTAATTACATCTACTCTAGGGGGCTTGCTGTTCCGTGCAGCTTTCGGAAGAAATTTAATCACAACATGGCAATCTACTGTACTTTACAGAGGTGAGGTGGCTTAGGAGAGGAAATGTTTTGAAGAGGTTTCTCGAATTGAGAAATGAGGTGCAAAGATTCATGGAGGAAATTAATCTCCCAGTATGTGAATCGGTGAAGACATTTAATGGATGATGGATCTTGCCTCCTTGCCTTGTTGAAATCACTCATGAGTTAAATGTCCTGAACCTGAAGCGGCAAGGTCCAGGGTAGCTTGTAACAGCAATTTGACAGTGTGAAGGCCTTCACCCTCCAAAGCTGGGGGTGTGGAAAGTAAGCCGTCACTGAAGTTATTCCACACGTTTCCCAGAATGCAAGTCCATTTTGGAGGAACAGTGCAGATGATTCGGAAGCAAATAAATACGCCTCTGGTCAAAGGCTGCTTTTGGTGGAATTTGATCCGTGGTTTTTGCAGACTTCAAGAGACAGAGAGACAACGTCCAGGTGTTTGCTAACCCTTTCTCTGTTGAAATGGAAACAACACCAAAGGATCTGAAAATGGAGCGGACGGAATTCCAGTGCAACAGTGTTCCTTAGAATCGATTCAAGAAATCACAGAGAGCTGAGTTTTTCCAAACCTTTTTTGCTTTGCATAATGTTGAGGAAAACAATGTGCACGTTTGGCATCACAAATACCTGTGGAAAAAGTCCAAGTAACGCACAAGGCAAATCCATCAACAGAGTCTCTGCGTCAAAGCGTGGCCATTGTTGTTAATTCATCGAAAAACTTCTGATCACAGCAATCCAAAGTAATATAAAACCATAACAGAAATATATTACATTAACCAAGACTTTTGTGGTTGAAAGTGAATTGAATAACAAACAAAATGAATTAAGTCCAGCGTCCCTTTGGTCTTACGATAAAGCAAGTGACTGAAACTGAATTATTAACCAACCTTTGCAAAATTGATAGTTGTAAGTTTGTTGATCATGATAGTATTGAACCATTCTTTATTAAACTTGCTGTTCATATATCCGCTCCACCGACCTAACTATTCAATCTCCCCTTTCAAACAGCCACACATTCTTTTGGAAAAGGGGTGATGAGTCAGACCGTAACTGTTACATAAACATTCTAAGGCACTGTGAAAACCTCAAAATTCATTAGAATAAATGTATCATGTCATAATAAAATAAAATGTATTTTTTTGGAAAGAGTGTAGCAGTGTTTTTATGTTTTGTTTTATTTTAAAAACCCATATTATAATGTTGCTCTCATCAGTTTACAACTGTCTGTGGTTCTAAGATGAGCAACTTCGTCTTTGTCTTCCAGGAGTGATCGGACGCAGGGAAATAGGGTGTCAGTTAACGGTCTTTATTTGTCATTTTCTTTATAAACAAAGATAAAGATCAAAGGAACAAAAGAGGACCGTCCATCAATGCAAAAGCACAAACCTACGGACTTTTCCGCCGTCTCTTTCTATCATCTTAATTCTACGCACCTAGCGCGGTCGTATGAAGGGATGCGTGAATGTGCAGAATACTCATTGGTCATTCTTGTTGCTAAATCGGCTGCCAGGTCCCCTCCAATCCAGGTGGCACATGAAGAACGCAAGAAGTAATAAAGATTAGTAAATGTAAAGGAGTAAATGAGTTGGATTCTCCAACATTCCTTTGGAACGAATGGGTTGACAAGGAATGCAATACATATTGTAATTACTTTTAGGATGTAAGCCGCTACCTCTTCTGGAACTGCAGAAGGACCTGCCCGAGATGTGGTCAGAGGATTTTTTGAAGCCATCTACACATCTCATCCATCAGTGATGAGGGCCAAATAATTCTATCGCCTTACAGAATGACGTTTCAGTGCAGAAAGCCTCCCAGGCCAGATTCTGTAGCTTCAGCAGCCGACTTGGAACCGCTTTCCATTGTTACATTTCCATCATTGACAGCCAGAAGGTAGGAAGTCAACAATGCATAACTCAGCGTGTTCAATTGCTCAACAGGCAGCATTGACAGAAAAACAAACAAAAAAAAAAACTTTAGAAATTTGATGAGTTTTGTCATGACAGCTCTGCAGTAATTTTTTTTTTTTTTTTTTTAACTAAAATTGTGCACACGTCTATGTTGGAGAGCATGCTCCTTCTAAATTTTGGAAATGGCAGAAGCATCTCAGAAAGAAAATTGATCTGGATTAGCAAGCTCTGCCAAGCAGTCAGACTCTCAATAATTATTTGTGATGGTGCCCCTGACAGAGAGTTGTCAAAGAACATGAGTTTATGTACGTATAGTGTAGACCATTGAGCACTGGGGAAATAAAAACAAAAACTCCACGCTGGAGAAAATAAATTGATGTGTGTTGAGTCTTCAAGTATTTTGGATTCCCGAGGGTGAGCAATTTCACGAGACAGTCTTCTGGTTATCTAGGATCTGGCATCAATGTTGGCCGTCCTATAGTCTAGAGAGGTGAAGGATTTATCTTGACTTAGATTGGAGATGTGTGGGGACAGACAGGATCAAAGGGAACCTCATTTACTTCCAATTGTAAATTCAGGCTCTAAAATTAAAAGTAGAATTTCCTGCATATTAAAACAAAATTTATTTGGAAAAATATACAAAAAAATAAGACAAATTCTGTATCTCAAAATATATTTTTAGTCGTTAGATGCTAAAACAATGAAATCATTTACTACCTTGGGTAGTACGTTTCTTATCTTTTAGTTGACACTAAATCATTTTCATTGACTGAGTTTCATGGCTTTTGTGGTTAGCGGACACTGAATATTTTCTATGAGTTAGTGACATAACAGTGCATTGGGTAGACATACCCAATAACATGTTTCTCAACTTTGTCCAAACCCCCGTTTCTGTACAGCTTTCTTTTCACCTCTATAGGAAAACATTTTCTCATACGCCATATACAACTATTGAAATATTCATACTTACATCGTTACATTTACATGGCAGCTGACTCCACATTTGCGTCGCCCAGCTGTTCTCTTGGAGATGGAAGGCTAATGTTTAGTCGATTTCTTTTATTTGGTATTACGTCCTTTACGTTTTACAATCAAAGGACGCATTGTTATAAGTGTATAGCACGCGAGGGCATGCTGGGTCCTGGAGCAGCCAGAAAACACATTGGGGGAGGGTTTAAGCCTTTTGATGTTGAAGTTTCTTATATACAACAAAACAAACACCTAGACAAAAAAACCTCCCTTCCGGGGAGGGGAATCCAAAAACCAGTTACTTCCATAAAGCACAACAATCCATACCTACCACCTCTTTTCCCTTTAACTTCTCCCGTTCTTTCTGAAGCCTGTTTTGCTGGCTCATTTGAAGGTCTATGAGTGTTGGCAACTGAGTATGATTGCCATCAGTGGAACCACACTCAGGTGCACAACGAGGTCCAATTAACAGCCAATTAGAGCCCTTCCTTTTGGCATAGTCCTGCTGGGGAGGGCGTGGCTACCCACTGAGTGCCACAAGGTGATTTACTATTTAATCATTCAGGCTCTTGTGAATAGTTTAAAAAAAATGCAGGCTTGTTATGAAAATTGGCACTGCGGTAAGCTTTTTAATTCATGCCCAATCCTGACACTCAAAAACAGTTCATCTACTTGCATGAGGGCCTTGGAAATTAAAGATTGGAAGTGATCATTAAACCGGTTGCACAGAACATAGACCTTATCAGTGGTCTAGCATATTACATTTTTTTGTTAATTTCATTTTTTAATAATCATTTTTGTCTGAAACAAGTTCCTTAGATCTAGTCTAACGTGAAATTCTCATTTCAAGTGTACGTGGGCAGAGAGGAAAGATGAACAACGTCACCTCTTTGTGCCGTATCTTCAGTTTCTGGGGTGCATTGTTCAATCACTTTTATCCTCTTCTTGATCTTTAATTAGTTTTACAAGCTGAAGAGCATTGCATAATACAATATCAACATTGTGTATGATGCCACCAGACATGTGTTGATCTAACACAGACTGTCATCCCAGGCAAAATAGCTGTGGATTATTTTTTTGTGTAGTAAATTGTCTTGTATGTGGTTACAAACGTCATTACTCACTTGTAGTACCACACAGTGCTGCTCTGCCTTTGTCAAGTGTCAATGGTTAAATAACCTTGGCCTTAACCTTAAATTGAAGGATTTTTGTTGCCTTGAAGGGTACAGCTATTTACCTTTTACTTTAGATGAAATTGTGATAATTTAGATTACTATAATTCCTGAATTACTGCAGTGCTTGTTGTAAAAGCGAACAGAGCACTGTCAATAGAATATCCCTAAGATAGCTAATTACACGTTTAATGTAAAAATATGTTATTGTTTGAGTTTGTTCATTGTTTGGAGAAAAAAAAACCGTGTCAGTGTGTGCAGATCTGAAAGAGAATTTACAGCAAGTCTCCAACACCAGCAAACAGATGAAATTCGTAACTGAGTTTTAGAGATGAGAGTAACATCTGGCGTGGGGTTCGAGCACACTCGTGGCTCTGTGTGAACTGTGTTATATGCAATACATTTACAGTAGCAGCTGAGGAAGAAGTCATGATGCAATTTTGTGAAATAATCTCCCGAAGTTCATTTCCATTTTCTGTGCGACTTCACGCACTGCACACTCCACTCTTCAGTCAATGTTCTTTCTGGTGAGGAGTATACTTTGAAAGAAGTTTGTACATTTCAATTATGTGGAATTATGATGAGCACACGGGAGATGATGTAGGTGGGAGGAGTCTGATATTATCATCCAGCGTTGCAAAGAAGAACGTAATAGTGTGTTGAAGTCGAAATCCTGTCTTCACATATTTTTTCTTTCGAGTGTTATGGTACTAAGAAAGACCATTTCAGATATACATATAAGTATTCATCAATTTGACCGACTACAGGTTCTTAGTCATACACCCTACACAAGGAAAGATTTAGTGTTCTCAGACTTCAAATAAAGACGTAAATAAAGAGGCTTTCCCAGTAGTGCACCATACAGGTCTGACATTAAATCAAATATAGTTTGGTGGAATACTAAAGGATTCAGTACAACAAAAATGTGGACAATGATTTACAATGTAAAAAAAGTTACATTCCAGATCAGTTGGTTAAATTTTTGTCTTGGAATTCAGGAGAACGCACCAAAGTGAAAATTATACTGTGTGGACATCTTGAAATACATTTTTAAAAGTTAAGCACCAGCCCAAATATGGGCATTGACGGGTGTGGCATTAATCTGTCATTACAAAAAACCTCCTGGAAAGTTAGCTTTATGCCAATTTAAACTCTTGCTTTTCATATAAAAATACAGTTTTTTTAATCAAACAGTATACAAATTTTTTATTGATTATGCATTCAAACCTTGAAAGCTGTGAAACCAACATTTTGGGGGAAAAAAACTAAACTTGAACAACAATGTCCTATTATTCAGATGTCAACAGTTAATTAAAGCATGAACATTAAAATAAGTAGCATCAGAGAATCATCAGAGAATGCTCAGATGAAATATTCAGTCCGGGTTTGAGCAGGTGATCCACTTATTAAGTACTTGGCAGGGTTAAATGCGTTGACTCCGTCAAAGGCTTTAGTAATCACTATGCAAATGATGGCAGTTACCTTGTAAGATGCAAGAGAACAGTTTTCACCTTTTTGATCTGTGCCATGAATGCCTTCTTTTATGACTCTGTAAATGTGGATTGCTTTTGAGAGTAGAGTTTCCACTGCCTCCTGAATGGCTCGGTCGGTGAAGGCGCTTGCCTGAGCTCAGACTAAGCTCTAGGAGGTAGAGCTTGCCATTTTGAATTGTGCTGTACGACTGGGAGACTGCATTGGCAGTGCACAATTGGTACTGCGCCACGCGAGCTTGCAGTACCGTCTAATGGAATGAATCTGTCATGCGGGCTATGTAGCCTGCAGTCTGGGGGAAAAAACGGGTGGCTTGTGCTACGATCGGAGGAGGCTAGTCGTACTTCTTCACCCTCCTTGTGTTGCCGTGGGAGATGTAGTGACAGGCTGAAATTCATTAGCACAAATGGTGATTTCAAATTGGGTGTGAGAAAATTACAAAAATAATTGGTGATAGCAAACATTTTTTGTAGACACCACCTTCTCTGCCACATTGCAGAGAACTGTATGAGTTGTGTCTGTACAAAATTTTTTTTTACTGAAATGTGTAGAGCCTTCTCTCAGCAATTAAACAATGATCCAATATAGTTAAAGTGCTAATTATGGAATGACAAGCAAAAAAAAAGAAGAGATTTTTAAATTAGCTCAAAACAGGAGACATGAAAGATTTTCACAAAATTGTTCACGAAATGGTTCACAAATGGTTGGTTTTTACCTTTCATAATCCAGTTTTGCATGATTTAGGACCTAATTGCTGTTTAGCTAATTGCAAATCTCTGTTCCTCAGGGCTCAAGTATTGGAGGCTTTACTGTAAATTCATGATTCATACCAAAACATCTTTCCCTGTGTGGAAAAATAAAATAATTTTTTTTTCTGTTGCTACAGGAAACACTGTACACATCATTTTTTTCTCTGCAATAATTAAGACATGCTTCAGCCTGCAGTTCTGCTCAGCCTGAAGAAGAAGACTTAAAGCCAAGTTTTTCCGTTACAGGCATAGCTGGATAAGATTGCCTCTCCCTCTCTAACACGCCCTTCAGCTCTTCAGCATGACACCTATCACCTCAGCAGAAATTGATTTCTGCGAAGAATACACAGGTAGCCAACTCCATTGTGCTTGGTCTCCTTATTATCCGAGATGATGCATTTTAAAAGAAAACTCACATTGATGCAGGTATCTTTTTTTTTGTTGAGATTTCCTTTCCTGCAATGACTCTCGTTATCTACGTTGTAGCAAAAGCTGTACGTCAAACTGCAAGGCATTCATAAACATGTATTTACTTGGTCCCGCACAAAGTTTAATCCTGAAAGAGATGCAAGACCCCTGTGCCACCATGTCTCCCTCCATCGCTCTGGGAGGAGACGCCTCTCTGAATATCATATTTTGCTTTTCCCCATAGCCTAGCACACATTGCTTTTTTCATTTTCTCATTGAAAACACTTTTTTTTTTTTTTCCCATAACGAGGCTGCATGGTTTATAATAGCTGTGTCTTGAGTGACATATTGCACAGCTGCATGGAGATTGGAGAAAATCAATCGCCGGACACTGGCATATCAATACTTATATAACTCTCTTGTGTGGTTTTTTTTCAAATTTTTTTCTCTCCATGAGCTTGTTTGAAGGGTACTTTCAAATAAAATTCGAACCTGGTCCCTATATTTTGGGAAATGTGGAATAGACAATATGCTATACGTTTCTTCTCAATTGAGCTGAGCCTACACTCCAAAGCTGTGTGTTCGTAAAACAGGACTGCGGGCCATGAACGTTTGCTGCTTGTATCAACAGTGAACAGTGACAAGTTCAATATCTTATATACTGACTAATATTGTAATTT
>JAOVYW010002194.1:3439-15348 GCA_025775045.1 Hiodon tergisus
CACACACACACACACACACACCTATGCCTCTCCCTCTGGCCTAACAGGGAAATTTATTCAGAAGTAGGGATCCCTGTCAGCCTACCTGCTAGCTAGAATAGCAGTACATCTGAAAAGGGGCCTGTTTGATTGATAGGCTTTTTAAAAGTTTGCCATTGACGCAAGGTTGTGTGGTTTTTCACCCGGGAGTTCACAAGAATAGCATCGGTGTATCGAGCATTCTAACATGCCAGTACATGTAAACCTGTAGACCTTGGAATAGATATTTTCAGTATTGGCCATCATCACTGTGATGTAATGGTAATGCTTTTGGGAAATAATACATGGAACTTCTCCAGCATAATTCCTCCAAAGTATATACTGAGTAGGAATAGAGCCTTTGTCCCATCCTGCCGTGGGAGGGATGCGCAGATCAGTTCTTTTTTTGCCAGTGAATCTTACCATCCCACAGACATTGCTAAATTTATTGCATTTACTGCAAACCTGCCATTAGACGGCGAGCTCCCTCCTTCACCAGGATGGCTTTTCTAAACACCTACAGGCTAGACATGCCTGTGAGTGTTCACCGAGCCCGCGTGTGGGTGCAGGGCTCGCCGTCTCCGCACTGCGTCTGACAAGCAGCACAGCGCCACGATATCTGCGGTGCCCACTCACCCCGTCTCAGACGCGCCCGTCCGTCGGTGAGCAGTGGACGCAGGACTCCTCAAGAGAGGAGGCGAACGGACACAAGCAAGGCAGAGGAAAACAGCGGGGCAAAGGCTGGGGTGTTTTTTCCACAACTGGGCACCATTAATTCCAAGGAAAATCCCAGGCAGCAAGGCCCACCTCATGTCTGCAGCTCATGGCCACAAACGCATTTATGGGTGCTTGAAAAGGCCTCTAAATGCATCCGGGAGCATTTCTAATCCTAGCAGTCCCTGTCAACAAGTTTTTCTGAGTTTGAGTGCTTTTCCGGTGAAAAGCGTGTTTACCAGTATCCTCAAAACCAAACCTGAGAGCCGTCCCCCGTGGCCCCTTTGCCATTACAGAGACTTTAATACTGCCCCAGAGCATCTAGAGTGATCTAAAAATATTCCTCATCCCTTCAGAAAATTATCTAAGAGCAACTATTTCTTTCCACTTGACCTCTGTAAAGTCTCAATTGGACCTCAGTTTGCTGTATGCTCAGTGGATCCCTTAAAAATCACTTCTGGAAACCCTCTTACTAATTCAGAGGGAGAGAAAAAAAACGTAGCTCTCCTTTTATCAACCCCCCTTTCCCACAAAGGGCACACTGCTCAGTGCTCCGAGCAGGGCGCTGAGGGCCCAGCGAGACGAGAGTGGAACACTGTGGAACAGCCCAAGGCCTTCGTGGAGGGATGCTGGGAGTGTGTCTGTGTGAGCGGCGAGGCGATAAATCATATCCGCTGGGGGACAACAGTAGCCCACCAAGCAGCCCTGCTGCCGTCACCTTTCCTCTGTTGCTGAGTGAGGTGCAGTGTACTTCTCCATCAGAGTTTGGCAGATTTAATATATTCCAAGCTATGCATGACTTAGAAGATGCCTTCGTCCAGAGCAGCTTACACTGCTAATACTTTCACACTTTATACATTCATACTGTTAAATTTGAATCTAATTATTTTACTTAAAGATGCAGCAGTGCTGACCCTTCTGAGATTGATCAACAAATCCAGTAGCTTGTGACAGGAACACTGAACATAGCACTAAAACCAACAGCAGAACAACCGCGGGGAACTATCTCTTCGCCTTCCTGGTCCCTCCCTTAACCGTGAGCCGGTTACTCTAGTTCATTACATAATGGGCTTTCCAGTCACTCCCAGGAAATGTTAACTGTCACCGGAGTGGCAGGGCCCTATTCATCCCCACCAGTCATTCCCAAGTGTGACACCACCTGTTTTGACACAGTGCCATCACTAGGAAACTCTTGTTATTAAAAACAGAGAAGTAGACTAACGTACACTTTTGATGTAAATTATTAATTTAAAGGAGCCAATTAGGGAGTCAGGAGCAACCGGCAGATTGTCCCTCAATATCCTGTGGGCTGCGAGACGCGACACTTGTAATAACAAACGTCTCATTGGCTGACATTGGAGCGTGACCGGTCAGGACTCTGGCCATGCACCAACAACTATTTTAAATCCCTGCCGCAAATTAGGGCTTGTCTGCAGAAGGTTTCCAACGTGTCCCATTTCTAACGGAGTAATTACCTTTTGCGTAAAAGATAGTCCCTCCAAACCAGCCGGCCACAATTTATATCCAAGTCCGTATGCCGATCAGAATGCTGGAGCGGGGGTCCCAGAGGAATGTCTGCAAAGCACACCCCCCTTCCTGCAGCAGAAAATCTCTGCTTCCTCTCCATACGTATCTATGGTAAGAGCCTAGCCCAGACAGATCTGTCCTGGTACGCAGTAAACAAATGTATGCAATATTATTAACTTATTTCTTATGGAGAGCTACATGATTCAAGCTTAGTTTTAAATAAATCTCCCTCTGATTATTTATGCCATTTAAGCATTTTCATTCCTGTGAAACTGTAAACAATACATATGTGAAAGCTTTCGTGACTAACCCTCGGTTTCTGATGCTTCCACCGCTCACCAGGTCTGTGGATCAGACTGGCTGAACCTCTGTGGGGGGTGCCTTGCTGCCTTTAGGCTCGCCCAGTCTGACAGAGAAGGGGCTTTGGCAACATCTGTGTAAACATTTCGTGCCAACAAAGCTCTTTTGAATTTGAGGTGCAAGCCCTGACAGCAGCAGGGTGCTCCACATATTAGCATAGGTTTTTTTTCTGTCTTCTTTAAACCGTTATCACGCCATGCGTGTGATAAACAGGCAATGCGCAGGATCCCGGTTCACCTCTCCCTGCCCTCCTCCAGGTCGGTGTCTTATAAAGGCATACTGCCTTCCTACCTCCATCCCTCGCTCCTGGGACTCAACAGCTGCAGCCCGTAAGCAGTCCCCTTTTTTTTGGCATGCGCTTCATGTAGTGGACTGGGAACCCGGTTGGCCTCTCTCCCCTCAGGAGGGTATCTCATGAAGGCATCCCCACTACTGCCCCTCCCTTCCCGGTGCTCTACAGCTGCAGGCCTCCTTGCGGCCTCTGAAAAGACTCCTTTTTTGCATACGCTTTGCATTCTAATTGCCGTTCTTTACCCAGCCCTAATTTAATAACAGCGCTGGAGGCAACGCAGCGGCCAACCCCGAGAGCCCCGGAGGACCCGGGCTCTTTTGTTGTCGGCTTTCTTGCGTGGCCCCTGTCTGTGGCACGGCGGTAAGGATCAACACGGGGATTGTGGGACCGCTGCTTCACATCATGATAGGTGCAGGAGGTGGGACTTGGGGGGGGGGAATCCTGGGGCCCGGTGGGGGTTGAGGCACTGTGGCCTAGTCTATTCTTCGCCCCTTTTTTGTGTGTCTCCTTTAGAAGAAGCTGAAAGGTTTGATACTTGTCGCTTGTACAATGAAGGAGAAGGAAAAAAAGGAGTTGGGCCCTGAACTGCGTGCCTTTCAAGACTGAAGGGATTTCAAAAAGGAGGTGAAGGAGGCATTCCTCTTCTCATGGGGTGGGGGGGGGGGAGAAAAGCGCACATGCTTTCACAGTGTCTGGAACTCCCACCCCCCATGCGTTTTCCACACAGCAATGAACGGCGAAGGAGAGGGAGAGGTAGGGGGGCAAGAAGAGAAGAGAAAAGAGAAGATGAAGAGGGAGAATGGCAATTAGAATTCAAAGTGTATGCAAAACAGTTGATAACCGACTGCGATGGAGTGCAGGTGTACTGAAGCCTTGTCTCTTCCTTAGCTTTAGCATCCTTGCAGCTTACCCGTTTCTGTTGGTTGCGCCAGTAATACATTAATAATCATCACCAATAATAACCGTAATAAGATTATTACATGTCTACTATCTGTATTTTATTTTACTCCGCACCAGAAGGGCTTGACAAAAAAAAACAAAAAAAGGAGGGTCTCTTTGCTATCCTCTGAACAGTTAAAGTTCTTCTGAGCTCAAATGCAGGTGTAAGAACTCAAAACATGTTCATGTATTTTTACAGAAGTGGTTTTCTGTTTAGTATAACTTTTCATTTTGGCTCCTTGCCTGCGGAAATCTGGCATTTCCTCAAGTGACTGAAAAGTCAACAAGGAAGAAACTGAGGGTAGCTGGCCGACTTGAGGCCAGACGAAAGATGCCGTCTGCACTTAATTTGTCATATTGTGTAGCGTGTTTTACCTGCTCTGCCACAGGTCACTGGTGCTGAAGAGCCTTATCTTTGAGCTGACGGCTGGCTGACGTCAGGAATGTGCCCGTGTCTGAAGTGTTGCCGCTGACGGATCCTGCTGGCGGTACCTCGAGAAGTTTGGGAATGGGGAGGGTTGAGCAAATCACAAGGTCAAGGCCTTGAAAAATGCGAACATCTCCCAAGCAGGCTCCATGTAAAAAGAGCACCCTAGATTAGTCTCCGCAAAACTGGCTGTAAAGGCCCACTCTGACCGCAGGAACTTGGACCCAACTGGATGGCAGTCATGCTCACGTTCAAGAAAAGGCCTGATAAAGGCTTCTCGGAGGGTTACCCACCTTTTATATCGCCCTGATAGGAGATCTGCCATCCTTGGCTTATTCACGTGACGTCTGAGGTAAATCCAAGTTCATTTCTGTGTTTCAGCTGACACCTGTTGTCAGTTTCGAACAAATAACTCATAGTTAAATAATTGTGTGGTATATACGTATCGTGTGTGTGACCATGGCGTTTAAGTGGTTTGCATTTACACACTCCGGAAGCATATATGGCCATCTTTTTATGCTTTGAGACATTACGAATGTTTAAGATCACCTCATGAATCGCAGCTCAAACGGATTTAGTACAGCTCCCCATTAGCTTGCACTTACTTGAAAGCAACCATAAATCTTTTCTGCATACAAGCAGCTAATGCTCACTCTCCCTGTGATTGCTGTTGCTATTTCAGCAGGCTTGGTTCTGCCATTGGACCTAATATATTTTGTGAGCTAAAGCCAAGCCATTTAGTCTGGTAGGCCAGACAAGTGTCAGTTTTTTTTTCCTGCCTTCCTTTACCAATCCATGTGTCTCTCCATTTGTAACAGTTAACATAGCTCATTTGTGATGAGGCCAGAACTGAACTGAAGGCTTTAGGGAGAACTAAACCGTATTATTTTATTTTCTCACTCTATTTAGAGTGATCTAAAATACAGAAAAGCAGTTTGTTTTTTACAGGTCAGATTGTGTTTAAACTAAGCAATCTGTTACATTTCGTACTACATGTTTTTACATTTGTAGTCCGTCTTGATAAAATAAAGATAAAACCCGGTCGTTTTATGTTGATTATATATATTTTTTTTTCTTCTTTTCTTTTGTAAAAAAAATTTGATCCAGTGTGTAAAAGTTATGTCACTTTTTGTCTAGCGTGGAGATACCAATACACTAGTACATACAATAAAATCATAAGTGTGATACAGTCTATATTTTTGTATTCTCACTCTAGGCAAAAATATCTATTATTGATATATTAGCAGTACCATTTGGTGACCATTACTTTTCATAATTAAATTACGTATGATGTGCTTTAATTAGAAGCGTAATTTATTAGAAATCTAAAACTACACTTGCTAGCAAAAATTAAACCTTCGAAAATATTAAGGGACTTAAAATTAAACATACTTTCTCACTAACTTCTATTCATTTTACATTTACATAGATAAAGGTATGAAAATACGAATAGAATGTGGCATATTCGGCTTGGGGGTGATCATCTCCGGTTATTTGATTGCTTGGGAGAACTTGGTGGAACGTTCATGTTCTTAAGAAAACATAGTGCGCGTGTGTACAGTGAATGTAACACAGGGCATTTCAAACATTACAATTAGCAGCTGTTGCCTAACAAAATCTACGAGAGGCTCACAAAGCTAAGGTTTCCTGTAAACGGTAGCCTACGCTTGGTTGGTGGCTGGCCCCTAGTGGTCTCTTGAGTACATTTCTGAGTACCTCCCCCCTCCCCTGAGTGCAGTCGAGTTATTTAAATGAAATTCGATGCTGGCTTTGCTACCGAGGAAGCCGACACTCTCATCAATGAAAGCTCTAAAACTGTTACCAGCAATTCTACACCCAGAGATTTAAGCCGTTTAAACAAGCATGTTATGGCGGATTAGGGCAAATAAAATATGCCGTATTTTCTTTTTGTTGAGGGTTATAATGTAGTTTTTAGATTTTAACTGATGGCAAAATGCACACTCTCCTACCGAATGTTGACATTCTACCGAAACTCGTATAGAATTGTTTATCTTACTACACATACTTTTTGTAAAGCTTAACAAAATGGTGAAAATGCTTTCTTGTTTATTGCAAACGTAACCAGGAAGTTACTGACGTTCGATATATCATTAGCAATTTCGTTTGACGCATAAATGCCCTCGACATAACTACATAAATGTGTTAAGAATGCATATTTTCGTTGCGAGACCTCAGCCTATTCGTTGTTTAATTTGGCCAGGAGGGTAAAACAATGGTTAACATAATCATACTTACAAAACATCTGTAATAACAATAGATTTTGTGACCTCTGTCTTATTCAATTCCGTCTTTTTTTCAGTATAAATATTTTAACCTACACATTTCTTCTCTCGATAAAAATGTTGGGTCGGCCTACTTGAGGCGTGTCAGTCGAGCAGGTGCTTGCTTTCCCGTCCCCCCTAAGCAGGAAGCTCCACCTCTCAGCAGAGCAGCCGGCTCCAGTGTGGCCTGGCGCTGGGGCTTCTAGTAACAAAGTCTGGTCAGTTCATACACAGCGAGACGATGGATATTTGTTTCTACTGGGATTGATTAAAAACTTGGAATTTATTCTGTATTGCGGTGAGTATTTTAAGCACTTTATAACGTGAAATCTATTACGACCTAAACGACAATTCTTTTGAAATAAGGGACAGCAAGTTACTATTACAGCGAAGTTGTTACTATGTATGGGAATCAGAACAACGTACAGCAAGCTGCGTCTAGTCGACTTTTTGTTCTCTGTGAGCTGTGTTTACGCCTCGCTATATTGTTTATGGACACTGAAGTTTCCGCTGTGCCGGCTGTAACGATACAACCGGCGTTGTATTTCAACAGATACTGATTAGTTATCAAATCGATTCACTATTTGTTAAACAACTTGAATTGTGTGATAGAAAGATTTGTTTGAAAAAACTATTTGGTAGTTGCTTTCTGTTTTCGGTAATGTTAAATTTCGTACGCTGCAATGACTCATAGTCTTGAGAAAACAAAAGCTTTTATAACGAGGGACCGTCGGCCAATACAGGATCGAAAAAATTGCCGTCTACAGTCATTGTTAATCTGGGTGAGAGAATGAGTTTTACATTGAACTGGGGATTTGCAGATATTGATAAAATGTCACGGCAGTTACAGCCCGTGCATCATTCACGCATAATCGTAAATGGCTCTTGTTTATGTCGGATACTTAATTCAAAAGTAGTTTTTAAATGTATTTAATAAATTCAAATGCGGTTTGTCGTTTTCATATTTCAGTGCAGAAATACATTTTCTGGGTTCGTGCTTATATGCACCAATGCTATTCGATTGTGATTTTAATTAAATTTTATAGTCTTGGACTGTATATCGCAGAATGCTAAGAGTTCTTTTTGTTTTTACTTAGCGGTTATTTTGTGCTGTGTTTAAGACCCGAAAAGCAGTTGCTCTCTCGTAATGTAACTGACGAGATCTTTATCACCGACACTGTGTCATTAGCGTGGTGCCGATAGCTTACTTTGCGGGGCAAGGCAGAGCGTGTGTTGTGTACACAGACAGCAGGTGGAGTTCCAAATCGCTTCCCATGTGCCCACCGATTAGCAGTGTATCCGCCGCCGCTGCCCTTGTCACAAGACGCACGAGCAGCTGTTCGTGTCGGAGTTACAAAGTACGCCTTTAAACTGTGATCCTTTGCAAACACTCTAAGGCCCGTGCTGGTGAGGTCCACGCCGCGGTGTTTATAAAGGTTATCGCTTTAGAGAAAAGGTGATTTGTCATTTACATGCCAAATCTGTACTAATTTCAAGTAGCAAAATGGTAAAATTGTAAGGTATTCATAATGTTGCACCATTGAGGTACAGGAGATCATCAATACATGGTTTGATTTCTTTTTCTTCCTTCTTTTCTTTTGTATTTCCTTGTGACGGCGAGTATTTTTGAATACCGGTATCCCCGTGTTTGCATTGGTTTACATTATTCTAAGATTAATATATATTTTTACTTTAAGTAAAAGCATAAAAGATTAGGCTAAAAACAAGAAGAAATGGATGTTATGGCTTTCTAACGCAATACAATTTTTTTTTATATATATATATATATATATTTATTTTATTATTTCCAACTAAAACTGTGTTCCCTGGATTTGGCCCAGAGTCATAGATGTGAAAGTTAAAATGATGGCATTTGGCCTCCACAGAACTGTCTTTGTGTGTCCAGGAAGTAAATTTATGCACTTAGAACTAATGTTGACTGGCTTCATTGGAATTTTGTGGTCTCCTGGCCAGTTAACTCCAAAACCACAGATAAAGCCTGCTGATGAGTTTAGTTTCACCTTCCCCTTTGTGTTTTTTCCTTTCACTCTTTTTTTTTTTTACTCAAAATATGAATTTTGTTGGAATATGGTGGCATACAAGCAGAATCATGAGGATTGGCTTAAGTTTTATATTCAGAATTCGGTAACTTTTAGCCTAATTTAAAAATCCTTTTTTTTCTTTCTTTCTTTTTTTCTTAAAAGGTGTTTGGTTGCTGACCCCCAAGGTAAGCCTTGGCTCTGGTCGTTTTTAAGTTCAGGATTGGTCGGTTTGTGTCTAATTGGCTGGTTACTAGGCTGTCGTGGAAACAGGAAAGACTGGGCCAGTGAGGTTTTCCCCAGAAGGCCGTAGTGACGTTGCTGTGAAAAATGACATTGTGCACAGTTTTGTTTTGAGGGACCCATTTTCTTTTGGAATGCTCTTGGAGAAACAGGTTTATAACGGGCGTTTGAAAGGTTACTTGGTTGGTTGTTGTTGTTTTTTGCACAGGCAAATACCTGAAATGTTAAGTTAATTTTGATCCTGACATATCAAAGAGTAATGCCTGTGTAACTGCTGTCATCAGGAAGTCGAACAGGCACGAAGGTGCGGTGCTGAGCAGGAATTGGGCTGCATTTTTTTGTTAATGCAAAGGTTTCTGCACCAGGGTCATTTCTGAGACCATTTCCTCGACTGCACAGTGCCTGGTTATTTACTGTGTTTGTATTTGGAGTAGCTGAGATCGTTTTCAGTCGCTGGGCTTGCATTTGCTTAAAAACAGGGTTTAAAACAAGAGTTTGTGGGACCTTTAAAAACGTTCTTCGTTCATTTTGCATGGGATTCCCCTCTGCTTGTATCTTATATTTTGGCCAAAGAGATTAGGCCTGATATCTTATCATTCGAGAAGATCCTACGCCGTACGCACATCAAAACTAGGTTAAGCACGTGTGCTCTAGCAGAAATTCATTAATAAAGGAAAAAACGACTTAAGAAGAAAAGGGTCCTTGGTTTTGCGCCAAGCTGCACTGAAATGCTCGCTCGCTGCAGCTCATTTATTTTGGTAGCGAATGCGGTTATGCCTGTGCCTTGAAGGGATAGTGTGCCGGCCAGCTTTGTCTCATGCAAGCGCATGATCGAATTGGCAACTGTAATGTAACAGGTTGAGATGAGCCAGTGGTGGCACTGATGATGGAGTGCAGAGTATGTCCCTGGGGCTAACAGTCCATTCACTCTTAATTCTGCTTGGCCTGTTTTACACAAAAGTACCATCAACCTTTATTGCTGTTACACAGCGCATGGCTCGCAGAAGGTCGGACAGGCCATAACTATTATAAAAACCTTTTACTGTCTTAATGACTCTCAATTACATGGTCTGCCGATCACAGCCCGTGGTTTAGCCTCAAGTCAGAGTGGACCGGTGGTCACTGATTTCCAACCAAGTAAATTCCTTCTCCCCTTTGGCCTGAGTGGACTAGGAGAAATGGTGATGCTAAAATAAGCTTATGCAAAGCTATTGTTTTTTGACCTTTCCTTACTGCCCCCCCCCCCCCCCCCCCTCATATTTTCCTTTGAGAAAATTTTAATTTTGCCCATCAGATGATAAGGGTTGGACATTCCTGCCTCCACCTTTTGCTTTGCAGACTGCTATTGATTCAGTAGTGTTCTTGGCTGTTTGCGAGCAGGGCCAGCTCCCGAAACCTGTAGGTGGCGCTGCTTCCTCGGTTGCAGGATGGTAGGGTGGCGATGGCTCGGCCATTCTTACCCAGGACAGGAAATGCGTTTGAGAAAGACGTTGGGCACGAGAAAGGGTTGATTCCCTCCTTGCTGAGGAAGAGCCAAGTCCTCCGATGTGCTGACCTTGATCAGCGCAGCTGGCTAGCCAGGACACGTGTGCTCATCAGGAACTTTTTTTTATTCCTTCAAATTTACATTCATTAGAAGATTGCTGCCGGGGTTTCGGATGAGACGGATAGGAAAGTGAAGATGCTTATTGTTTGCTCCCCTAATCCCTGGGAGAGTGACGGTTTTGTGATGATGCAGCGGCCTTCACCTCTGGGGTCACTGCTCTGGGCCAGACCTGGATCCCCTCTGGGGTCACTGCTCTGGGCCAGACCTGGATCACCTCTGGGGTCACTGCTCTGGGCCAGACCTGGACTCTGTATTACGTTTCAGCTCTGTATGTGCCACGCATTTCCTTTGATTTGCTGTTCACAAAGTCAGTCCTGAACCTCTGACTTAACCTCAACAAGCGTCAGGGACCAGTGTTTGGATTGGGGGAGGAGAACAGCACTGTCAAGACATCTGTCTCCATATGTCTCAAGGATTTTTACTAATGACTGCCAACCTTTACAGGTCTGATCTAGATAGGCCTTTGATTAGCTTTTTCATGTGTGTGCTTGATTAGGATAGGAGGAGAGAGAACCACGGAGAGTCGGCAGCATGAAGATAAGGCACCCTGGGGACAATGCAGCCTTTATTATAAACAGCCTAGAAATGTCGCAGCTGGTTGCTGGATCAGCTGAATGTCATGTGGTGTCGTGTGTGTGTGTGTGTGTGCGTGTCTCTGTGTGTGCGTGTCTCTGTGTGTGCGTGTCTCTGTGTGTGTGTGCGCGTGCGAGAGATAGCGGGGAGGAAACTAGGCTTTTGTGTAAAACATACGGATTGATGAGGCTTGTGCCGCTGGAAAGCCACACAAACGAGCTGTTTTCTCTCCCGTCTCCGTGATCTCGGCTCTGAGGAGGCAGCCGTTTGATGCAGGGCGCCACTTTCTGGAAACGCTTCGAGGCACCCCTCGGATTCTCCTTAAAACGCCGCCGTGCCTCTGAAGTGCGCGAGCCGGGCGAGATGCGCAGCCCCGAGGGTCACTGTGCCAGCCAAAGCGGCGGTGTATCGGGATAGGAAAAGTGTGGACAATGGGGCCCGGGAACAACCTTGTCTTTTCAGTGGGAATCAGGCATGACCGGCAGTTATCTGTCTAGGGGCGACCTCGGAGCTTCTCCTCGTCCCGTCCCGACAGCCGGCCTCCCAGGGTGCGATTACTCCTCCGGCTCGACGCTTCCTTTTCTCTCACTCGCTGAGGCTCGGCGCTCCGAAATGAGCCAGGCTATTAGCCCGTAATTGGAGCGCGCGCTCGGTGGCGGCGCCAGAGACAGAGGCAGGCTGGAGCGGAGTGCAGGGCCTGCCAGGGGATGGGGACTGGTAATTAGGGAACGGCGGGAAGTTCGGAGCCGTGATTAGTAATGGCTCTTGAACCATTAATGGAGAAGGCAGGCAGGGTGTCAGGGAACATACAGAGAGAGGGAGAGTGGGCGAGGGACGAAGATGTGGGGGGGAATAACAGTGATGTAGGGGGTCGGTACATCGGCGATGT
>JAOVYW010002195.1:0-15345 GCA_025775045.1 Hiodon tergisus
AGAAAAACAACCCCATAGCATTATCCCTCCTCCACCAAACTTTACAGTTGGCACAATGCAGTCAGGCAGGAAACGTTTTCCTTGCATTTGCAAAAACCCAGACTCGTCCATCAGACTGCCAGAAAGAGAAACGTGATTCGTCACTCCACAGAACACGTTCCCACTGCTCCAGAGTCCAGTGGCGGCGTAAAGCTGCTTGACCATGGAAACCCATGCCATGACGTTCCAAACAGTTTTTGTGCTGATATTAATGCCAGAGGAGGTTTGGAACTCAGCAGTTATTGAGTCAGCAGAGAATTGGTGACTTTTATGCACTATGCGCCTCAGAACTCGTGACCCCGCTCTGTAGCTTTACGTGTTCTGCCAGTTCATGGCTGAGTTGCTGTGGTTCCTAGACGCTTCCACTTTGCATTAATACCACCTACAGTTGATCTTTGAAGAAATTTCACTAACTGACTTGGTGCAACGGTAGCATCATATTACAGTACCACGCTCAAATTCACTGAGCTCTTTAGAACGACCCATTCTTTCACAAATGTTTGTAAACGCAGACTGCATGGCTAGGTGCTTGATTTTATACACCTGTGGCAATGGGACTGAATGAAACACCTGAATAAAATGATTAAGAGGTGTGGTCCAATACTTTTGTCCATATATATATATATATAATCTCAGATTTGGTACAAATTAGCGTACTGGTACTGAGGAACTGATTAGCATACAGCCCTTTACTTTCTGGGCCCTTCTCTCCCAAGTATCAAGGTACATAAGGCTCCAGTTGTTTGAGGGTGCTGTAGTAGAGCAGGCTGAATTTCTGTTTTTGTACGCAGTCAGGCATGCCACTACTGAGCAAGGGACTGCAGCGGACGCAGTCCCTTACTGGCGAGTAAACTTGGCAATCCGACTGTGTGTGTGCGTGCATTTGTGTGCACCTGCGCATGTAATGGTGACATATTTCAGTGCGGGCACTTCCCATGGAAATGCTTTTATTTGTTCAGGACCCCTGTGTGGTAGGATGCAGTTGGGTTTAGTTGCAACCACCTTTATCTCTCTCTCAGTGCTGTGGGGCGAAGCACTACTTAGCCGTGCAGGCGGGGGTGCTGTGCTGTAATGAGACTCTGCACATGAACCTGAAGGATGGGAGCCGCTGCGTCGGTGCCAGCATATACGACCCTGAGAAAGTGACAGCCTGTGGGACCGTGCTGCATCCTGAGCCCTATGGACACTGCTGTGGGCACAAACTCTACAACCCGCAAGAGGATCTCTGCTGCAGCGGACATAGGTACCCTCTTCACTCTGTGTTTTCAGGCACATCAACTCACATCAAGGCACATGGCTAATAGCAGATCACTACTTCTTGTGTTTATTTACTGTACGTGTGACTGCGGATCAGTCACGCACAATTCCATGGGTCTGAAGCAGTGAAGAAGCAGTTGAAGTATCTGAATACCAGTGGAAATTAATCCCAAATTTATGAATTACATCCCCTAGTGGTAACATGTATAGGTTGAAGCTTCAGTTAACGTCTTAAACTCTTCAGTTAATTCTTAAAGGTCATCATTTATTTGCACAAACTGAAATCTGTCTGTAAAGTTTGAGTTAAACCAGGACAGAGCACTTCCTTTAGTACCAGTATTGCATATCTAAGTATCTAAGCATATCTAAAAAAAAACATTTCTCTGTCAAGGAAGGATATTGATAAATTGTTGGGTCATTTGCGTCATTAATGCATAATGCAATCGACTATTAATACTTAATTTGGAGAAGAAAAAAAAGATGGATAAGAAAAGGCCCACATATCACACTTCTGAATGGAGCATTCACTTTAATGGAACTCGCACAACAAGACATCAGTCAGCATTGTGGTATTTCCAAGCCTGACTGAAGTAATTGATTTTTTTTCCTGTTATTTCCTGTGGAACAAAACGGGCAGCGAAACAAAAACACAAGCGACAATTGAACGTACACAGAACAAAAGCTTTAGGCTGGCCTCATCTCATTCGCTCTTTGTTCTGATGTGTGTGTCAGCTCTCCTATGTTTGCTCCAAATGGCTCTCTTCCAGGCTCCCAACCCCTACTAAAGAAAGTGGCAGTTAAATACCTTTGCAATTACAAGTAACACTAACTGCTGGTGCCTGTGGCTGTTAACCTCATCTGTCTCGGCGTGCACGCCTAACAGATGCGTGCCACAAGAAGCATTCTGTTATCAACTACTTTTCTGCATTTAGATGCTATCCTGGAATCGTCACCTCATGTTAATTCAATAAGCATCAACGGATCTACAAATAGACCAAAATGAGCCTGTTATGAAGTAATTCGCTGAATCTCGTAGCCCTGCTCAGCACTGTATGTTTTTCTGCATAGATACGTGGGGGCAAAGCATCTGACCTGCTGCGGAATTCATGCATACAGTCCCATGCAGAAGTGCTGCGCCGGTCGTCTCCATGATCTGCGAGGGCCCAGCCAGAATGTACAGTGTTGCGGGACTGAGCTGGTCCAAGACCCGTCCACCCAGGTGTGCTGCTCCTCCCCCAGGAGGAAGCTACTATACCGCTCCCAGCTCGATTTCAGTTGCTGTGGACACCAATACTACAACACCTCCATCCACAGCTGCTGCGCAGGGGACCTGCGCCACAATGTCCCTCAAGCCAATGACGTTCTCCACACAGGTCAGTATGTCTACACATGCCACTGGGGGATGCCACTAGATCGGTCCATCTTAGTGACATTGTAAGCCTGCGTTGGTGAACTTCAGCTATTAACTATATTCAAACCATACGATGGAGCCAAAACCAACAGCACCTGTATCCAACAAGGGTGCAAGCAGCTAAAAAGCCAATGAGCCGGAACAAACCTATTAGACGCTGAATGCGTATTGTCTTGATTGTTGTTTCAACGACTTTAAGTAAGATAAAGCTCTTCAAATTTGTGATTTTTCAGGAAATGTTGAAAAAAGGGTGTTTATTAAACAGAATATACAGTACTGTCTTCTATACTTTATATATTTTAAGTTAAAATGTAAAAAGTTTTGAATTAACCAATCAATCAAATTATATTTTATTTTACATGTTATTTGTAATTGTTACAGGGCGGATCAGATTGCATTTTCCAAAAACTAGAAAACCCAAAGTCATTCCCAAATTATTTCCTGACCGAGGAAATGAGAGTTTCTAGAAAAACCAAGACCACTTGGTATGGAAAACAGAAGGTGTTGGTTGAATTATTAATTTTAGTTATTTTACTGGTTCCTCCCATGATCATTCCAGAGTCCACTGTTCCAACAAGGCACTGCAGAAATCATCCTTTGACAGGCCATAAGGAGATTGCCCACCTTTGCAATGAATCAGGTAATGCTACCCTGTCCGACATTCCACATTCCGTTAGCATTCATTCAATTCCTCAATTAGCTTTTAACTAAGAATGTGTGATCAGGAACTTGTTGCCATCTGTAACACAAAGCTGCTCCATCTCAATGAAAGCATGTAGATAATTAGACTCGGAGAGAGAATAAATTGGGATTAAAGTGGGTTTCTCTCTCTCTCTCTATCACCTCCGTGTGGCTGTCGTCCAGTGTGGCTGGGGATATTGGAACAGGTGACACAGCAGAGGTCAGTACGATCCATCCTGCTGAGCAAAGTCTTGATGATTCAGCCGAGGAAGATGCATGTGACCCCCAGGCTGGAGCAGGTCTCGTTCAACATGGACCACTGCAGCTGTCCCCAGCTGGACTTGGGAAGGCAGTACATGTGGGTCAGTGGGGAGGATGACATCCTGTACGTCCCTGAAGCCAGTTCCCAGAGCCTGCTTTACAATGTTTTATTAGCTTGTGACACCATACATACTGATCTGTGATAATAACCAATATGCATGCATTTATTGATTTAACTCAAGTCTTATTCTATTACATTAAGTCACCCCATAAACTTAACTCATAACACGCAGTTTCCTGTTTCACCTGAAATACTGAGCAGGTTTTTGTTACATCTACTTGTCTTTAGTCTGTGTCAACAATTTTTTTTTTCTATCTATGGTTTTATTAAGGTTACAATAGTGTGAATCTGGCAAATGTTCTACAGAGGCTTTTCAGAAAGGAGATTCAGGAGTGCTGGTATCTGCAAGATCCACAAGCGGTCTGTGCTGTTTGAGGTTAAAGTGGTCTCTGCTATTTTTTTGTTAGGTTGTAACAAACCTCAGGGATTGAGGATTTATATGAATTCATTTCTGGTTTTTTTTGTTTTGTTTGGCAGAAATATGTTAATTTAATTTATTGAATGAAGTACTGTCTGTGCTATTGTGGAACTGCTTGAGGAAAAGCAACTGCCAAAACCACCACAATAGTCCTGTAATCTTGAACATGGGTTGTGTCAATGTAACAATGAACACAGTTGATGGAAACCTCTGCGATATTCCCAAATGGAATTGGCATACACTGACATTTACGGGTAGTTAGAGAGATCACATTTAGCATTTATATTATGGGGATGGGGAATGGGGAAAGCCTGTTATTTTTAAATTTTAGGATATATAAAGCTAACTGTTCAATCAAAATCAAAACTACTATCAATACTTCTTATTCATTAGAACTTTATTGTAGCTTGAAATTAAGTTGGAGTTTGCATTTATTATAATTATTTTTTGTTGTTTCTCATCTCAGCTATAAAAACACTTTTCTTAAAAAGCTCACATTCCTGTATGTTCTCATGGAAGCTGTCTGAGGCATTTCTACCTTTCAGCAACTTTCAGATTAAGGCAAATGTACACTAATTTACAGGAGTGTATCAGTTGAATGACAATCATCTTTTTACATTAGCATAGCAAGGTGTCACATGTAAAAATGTAATTGTTAAAACCCGCTGTGTAACTGTTCACCAAACGCAATAACGCACTGTTTTGTTTGTTTGCAAAAGATGCTAAACTAACCCAGCAACAGACCATGAGCCATATAACACCGGATGAGAGGACAATCTGGAAAACCAACACTTCATATTTGCTTACATGAAAACGCACACCTACTCAGCTTTATAATTTGATTATGGATGTCTACCGATAAACCATTTACCCTGAAAACATGGTAAAAAGCACCTCAGCAGTTTCAACTCCCTCTTCTCTGTGTTTTTACAATAGCTCATTTAGACAGAGAGAGTTGGAGAGAACTGCTGGAGAAAGAGAAAAGCAACATTTGTTTTGTTGGCGTGGGTTTTAGCCAATAAAGACCGTTAGAGTTGTGAAAAATAAAGGAATGTCGGATTGATTTCGCTACATGTCAGCCGTCTGGTCATTGACGAGGAAACAGAGACCGCTGCTCGCTACAATTGGTGTCAGAGGCGTGGGATTAAATCCACGTTGCCGGTCTCAAGATCAAGAGCAGACTGCGGAGCACTTTGGAGCGGTGTCCAGATGTGGAGGCAAGGGAGAGAGCGCTAGAGTGGCACTGGAGGAGCTGAGACAACAGGGGTGAGAGGTTAGCGAGGCGCTAGCAGGGAAACACGGGGCGAGACGCAAGATGGCTGCTCTGTCGCAGCCCCACTCAATCACCAGACTTGTAAGGGAGTGGTCTTTGCCTGGTTCCAGGAGAGGCAAGAGGCTTTTGATGCACTCAAGGAAACCCTCTGTCACGCACCTGTGTTGACCGCTTCAGACCCGCAGTGGCTGTTCATCCTGGACACTGATGCCAGCGACGAGGGAATCGGGCAGTCTTGGCTCAGCAGACCGCTAAAGGCAAGGTAGTCATCGCCTACTTCAGTAGGACCCTGGACATGGCTGAGCATAATTATTGTGTGACCAGAAAGGAGCTGCTGGCAGTCGTGGAAGCAGTACGGCACTTTAAACACTACCTGTGCTGCCCCCCTTCAACATCCATATAGACCACCCTGTACTGCGTTAGCTGATGTCCTTCCGGGAACCAGAGGGTCAGGTGGCCCGGTGGATCAAGCAGCTGCGGTGGACATCCTGGGCCCCTTTCCCCGCTCTGCCAGAGGTAGCCGGTTTGTCTTGGTGGCAGCTGATTACTTCACAGAGCGGCCATAGGCATATGCGCTGCCAGACCAGGAGGCGGTGGCGGTATGCGAGGCTTTGGTGGACAGGTTCTTCAGTTGGTTCGGCATCCCGGAGGAGCTGCGCTCACCCACTGCATCCCCAAAAAGCGACGATCTGGTGGAATGATTTAATCAAACCCTGGCTGCTCAGCTTCCCCTCTCCATGATTTAGGATTTTAGGTTGCCCAGATTTATTAAAAGCATTTTAGGTATTTTGAGTATGGGTTATCATGATCATTGCTACTTTTATGTAACTCCATGGAATTAATTTAAATCTCTTTTGCGTGTTTGAACGGAACAGACTTTGTGCCCTCTATCAGTTTCGCTTGGCTAGTATAAACCAAATAAAGCTTGTTCTTACCTTACTCATCTGTGTGTATTGAGCCCTGGGACCCGTCTAGCCTGCTTGGGGAAGGAAAGCTGATTGGGTATAACAAGCTCTTCCCTGGTAAAACAAGTGGTGTAGTCGCGGCATGTTCACTCCTTAGCACCCATAGGTGGTGATATTTCCATATATCTATCTTTTATATTTTTCTGTTTTTTTAATAGCCACAGAAGTTTCTATATAACCAAATAGACACTTGGGTTTTGCATTGTCATCACACAATCTCTTGAGAAATAATGTATTCATACATGATCACACATTACCCACACTAATTACATGATATATTAATTCATACACCAATATATTACTACATGATTATGCTTACTCACCTTGATTGCACTACTATGTATTAGAAATGTATATTGCTGCACATTAAGCAGATAAGTTAGAATTCCAGGTTCGAAAGTTAAATGCATTAAGTACATTCTTGGGACAATTCATATGATCGTAGCAAAGGAATGGCATAGGCATTGTGGATTTCAGCAGCAAAGCCTTGATGGTCAACACATTCAGTTTAGGTTTATCGGTTCGCATGGTCTCGCTCATTCTACATTATGAGTCCTTAAAAAATGTGTGTGTACAGAGGTCATATAAGTAATTCTGGAAGGGTATATAAAGGGGGTAACTGTTCACACTCCATCTCGATCTATGCTATATGCTGTACTAATGCATTGCAATAAACACCACTAAATTCTGAGTACATACTGTATTGTTAGTGTAGCATCTGCTAATGCAGTTTTAACTTTAATAACTGCAATAGCATGTTATGGCTAAGGTTTAATTTCCCTACACTAGCCATGAGTATTATCTATAGATAGATGTTTTGTGTCTTTTTATGTCAAAGGAAACCACAGCAATGCAGACACAGGATGTGGAACTTATAATAGGACGATAAATAGTTTTTCAGAATCACCCACATACACGCTGAAAATAATTAGGTGAAAGTTCCAACATGAGATGACGGTAATGGAAACTACTTGTGGCATGTTTTTTTTTTGTAACTCTAGGGAAGCTCTAGGGAAGCTTTAGGGAAGTCAGAAAAACATTTAGTTGCTTACACATGGTCATTATAAATATGCCAATAGCTATTTTTACCTTGGTTGCCTTGATCACATTTAGACTAAATGATAATGCCATGGAATCTATTAAAATCTAAAAGTAGTTACAATCAAATCAATGTCTATCGTAGGACCAACATAAATAAAATAAGTATAGCTATGTTTGTGCACTTTTCTTATTACTTTTCATACAGGCATCCAAATGTAACCAATTTCCGGATTTTATCTGTAAATAATGCTAATTAATAAATTAACATCCTACAATTTGCGTGCCAAAAGTAATGTTACACAATTATAAATCTGATAAACTGTTGGTTTTAGAAAGCAGATGAAACATTTTTTAATTATATAACCACACTTCGAAATGCTAAAACAACGGTTTGCTGATCGGATAACATTAATTTAAACATCGAGAAACAAGAATGGTGAGGACAATTTTACACATTTTCCGATAGAAAAAATACAGATAAATACATCAAAAGCAAAACTGTCAGTCGGGAACTTCACAAAATGGTTTTCCGTGGCCGTGCACAACCCTAAGATCACTATGCAAATGCCATGTGTCTGTTAGAGTGCAGACAAAAGGACACAGTGATGAAAACACACCAAAAGGACACAAGGGAACTAAGAAAAGAATATAAACGTAACCTATGCTGAGGTTCCTATAAGATATTGTGGCGGAGACAAAAAAAGTCTGAACTCAAGATGTTGGTATGGTGAGGGAAGTGAGAAGCGTGTATGAGGCAGAGAGGGAACAAGTAGCCTGAGGGAGCTGGTAGAGGAAGAAAAAAGAAAGAAAGGGAGATAAAAATTGGGGAGGAGTTAGGAGAACAGGGTTTTGGCGTGGTCTCTGCCAAGAGGGACTCTGTAACGAGAATAATAATAAATCAGTCTCGTATTCCCGGCAAAGACTTGTCCGACTTTCATGCCGTGCAAAGTTGTTTGGGAATTACTGACAACACTTATTCTCGTATTATGCTGAAAAAGCAGTAACATACATTATGGTATGGGCCAAATCGACAGTTTAAATGCACTCAAAAACAGCAAAGAACCAGGTTTAAACAGTAAACCTTTATTATGGCGTGTCAGATACTACAAAAAGAAGAACTATGAGAACATATGATATATAAACTATTTCTTTCTTTCTCACATATGGTGACATTTTGTACATTTTTAATTTCCCTAAGTAGGTTTTTATAAACTCAGCAAAAATAAAATAAAAAACAGCCCTTTTTCAGGACACTGTATTTTAAAGATAATTTTGTAAAAATCCAAATAACTTTACAGATCTTTATTGTTAAGGGAACAAAACAAAAACAAAGTTTTCCATGCTTTCCATGCCATAAACAATTGATGAAAATGCACCTTTGGAACGGTCGTTAAGACACTAATAGCTTAGGCAATTAAGGTCACAGTTATAAAGACACTAAAGAGACCTTTCTACTGAAGTCTGAACTCAAGATGTCAATAAATCAGTCTCGTATTCCCGGCAAAGAGTTGTCCGACTTTCATTCCGTGCACCCCAGAAAGGAAGAAATCGAAAAAAACCCTTCAGCTACTTACCACATATGGTACAATAGTACAGTTCTTCTGTGTGGGAAATGTGATTCCAATTAATTGCACGCCACACTCAGAGCTCTGGTAATGTAACTCATAATAACAATGTGCTTAAAACTGTCATGGAGGGAATGACTGGGTTTTATATCTTGCATTTTTAGGCCGGAGTTAGCCATTCTGAATCATTTTTGGTGTGCTCCTAGAGCCTCTTATTCAGAGCAACATACAAGCAGCACACACACATACACAAACTCTCTAATTTTTTTAACTTGTTTTTAGGCAATCAGAAATAAATTAGCACCCCTAGATTTCACCAAAATAATGCCGAGTCGCTCTAATTTCGGTTCTAAAGTGCCAAACTGTCTGTTTCATCTATGTCCCACAACAAAACTAAGCCGTCGGGGAAACAAATTTATGTTTCTGAGGCTTACCAATGAATAAGAGTAGATAACTAGCCAAAAATAAATAAATATCCAGTGTCCTTACGTGCAATTTTGGGTGATACACGAAAATAAAGTTACGCCCAGTGACATTGCATTTATGGAAATTTCTGACGCTCCTTATAAGCATCGGTCTCAAAGCAAGGAAGTCAAAGGAGAAGATATACGGAAATACGGAAAGGTAATTGCTTTTATTACTCAGTGCACATTTTACATTTTGTATTACTCAGGACACATTATAATTCAGTATCTAAAATAATAACTTGAACAGTATTTCATTTATTGAAAAAATTTCAATATTCAATTGTAACTCTTCTATAAAAATTGTACTTTTCACAATTCGGTGCTTTACTTATTTTTACTCACTTTACATGATTTAATTGTATAACTGTTATATGTAAACATTAAGTATATAAATATTAAGATTATAAATATTTTAAGATTTAATCTTGTGTTTTGCCTGTGGGGTTTGCATAATTGAAAGATGCCACTAAACTTCAAGGAACTCATGGAAGAGCTGGGGACAACTAGACGGCAACTAGATCCTCAGGATGTCCATCAGACTGCAGCTGATGGATTTGGTTTAAAAGGGACTGCCTGGTAGGGTAGGTATCTACCCTACTGCCTGAGGCGGTAGATATCCATAAGTGCATAGTTCAAATTTATGTTTTTAATGATGTTTTTGATTTCTTTTGCAGGTCTGGTTCAATGTTTATTGATGTATTGATAATTTATTTGTCTAGGGTGGCATGGTTTTAGTTCAAATGCTCCCCTTGCTGATTTGTGTGTGTATATAAGTTCTTATAAAAATGTATGTAAATAAACAAAAAATTTACATTAAATTTTTTAATTAAAAAAAAAACATTTTCCTTGTTTCTTTTTATACATCGCCATGAAAATAAGGTTTAACATGAGATTTGGCTGAGTCCGAAGTATTTCTGTAAAGTAGTGACATTTTTGAGAATTTGGGTATACAATCCAGGGTTCGAACCAAACCTTGTACCTCCTCAATCGTAGAAGATATTTGAAATCTGTTTTTATATTTTAAATCCTCATAAATGTCTGCATCTTTCATATGCATATTTTATATCTAAATTGGAAAGTTTTCAAAATTTTCAGTATATCAACATTTTATTTATTTCATTATTATTATTTTTTTAAAGTGGGCAGGGCATTTTTTAAAAACATGAATAATACCTGTCACAATAACACAACTACTATCATTGGAAAGAGCTACTGGAGCCCTTTTCAAATATGTATTCTTTTTAAATTTCTGATGTAAGACTTCCAAACTACAAGCACTTGAAAGAAAATTGGTCATATTTACTGTGCGTTATGGGAAATTTGGGTGTACAATCCAGGGTTTGAACAAAACCTTGTAGCTAGTTAACCGAAGACTTGCTGCTGGAAATGCTGTTGAAACCCGCTTTTCGGTACTAAACGTTCACTACCCATATTGCCATTCCCGTTTACAGCACACAGATTTCAAAGATGGGAAAGCCTTGCATCTTTCAGTTAAGCTCAAGGGCTCAGTAATGTTCTCCATAAATGCAGGTCCTGAAGTTACTTTGGTTCATCTAACTGGTTTCCTTCCCTTTTTCATGAATAGTTCATTTCCCCCCCCACAATTAATAGAAACGTTTAAGCACAGCCATGGGAAATATTATTTGTGGTTATCAGAATGTCAAACTGGCGATGAAGTTAAGAGTTTTGAATACTATACCCATTACATTTTTCACACAATGCCTTTTCTTTGAATTTCGCCACAACGCCTGCTTTTTTCCGATCATTTGAAGTTGCGTAATCTGTTGCCAGACTAACAGCATTAGCCCTGTCAAACCTGAGCTAGGGATACAACAGTAATAAAAACTTCAAATCTCCTGCAAGGTCCTTGATTATGTCTGCCACAGTAGTTTTGACAAGGGCACACAAGTTCTGCATGCACATTTTTATGAACTCTCCCTCCAAGTATGGCTGTCATTGGCATAAATGTTGGATGTGACCGTTTTGAATTCTTCTTCTACATATTTCTGACAGTTGTCTTTTGCTGTCTTTTGTACTCCATAGTTTGCGCATGGTGAAAAGGATACAGCCCCAAAGAGATGAACTGTCATTCTGTGAAAAGTCACATTCACAGTCGCTAGCAAGGAAGATTATTAACGGCTGTGTCTTGTACGGCTGTGACACATGTACAGCTAGAGCTAAAGCTGAAGAACAGAAGAAAGCAGACCTTCCACAAGATTGGGTGTCAATAAATTTACCACCTTCCGACTTTCATGTGGGTATAGACTACGTCAGCCCCATAGTGGTGAATAGAGGCCGTGCTCAGGTAAATCTGTACAGTGTAATCTTTACATACCTTGTGAGTTGGGCAATTCATATTAAAGTTGCAAGCCACTTGGATACAGATTTCTGCATACATTCTCTGCACAGGTTACTCTGTCAAAGAGGCTCAATAACAAGCATAAGAACTAGACTATGGCACTAACTTTGTTGATGCATTCAGAAAACTCGGAAAGTGATGAATCACAAGAAGATTCAAAATGCATAAAAGCTTGGCTTACTGATGAAGGATATATTGATGATGTGAACAGAAGTCTTTTGAATTGATTATAGTGGCTTCTTTACTAAAATGAATTAGCCTCTGCCCAAGCTGGAGCGGGAGGGGTTGATTTTCGATGCACACAACCACTTTTCCCAAAAGCAATGCAAGGCAAAAAACACTCACAGAGATCTAGGGATAAGTTGCAACCAAAAAATAATTTATTTTCCTTTAATATAAAAACCAAAAATATTTTCAGAGGAACTTAAAGCCTTGAGATTATTCTGAGAGTGTGGTCGTAAGACAGTACTTTGGAAAAGACAAAACTATACAGATTCATCAATGTGACACAGCACAAAAATACCAACTATGATCTCTTCTATTGTGCAAATGCTGGTCTGCTGCTCAAACAGGCCTCATTTCCTAATAGAGAGATACCTGTATTTGAGTATGACATAGACAAAGCAAGCAGTAGCCACACTAAGCTATGCTACCTTGAACAATACTCTTCAGGTTCCAGGGATCTGGTCTGTGAGAGATGTCTCGGGGTCAGAAGAGGCAGGAACAAATGGTCTTGCATTCACTCCAATGTGCACAGCCCTTGTAGACATGCATGATAATAACACTTCCTATCTCTTGGTGTTGGCTTAGCTGCCTCTTGTGCGGTGTGCAAATACTTCCTATGGGCCAAAGAACAGCTTGCGAAACCCTTTGGCAATGTCTTCACAAGAGAACTCCATTGGGAAAAATATCCAGCCATCTGTTTCTGAGCTCATGCTGAGCATGACTCAAAAAGGCAGTCATGAAACAAGCAGGAAAGTTCACAACATCATCAGTTCTGCCAAGTTTTCTCAAATCAGATCCCATGAGGCTTATAAACAATTTTAGGAAATGTTTAGCTCAGGGTTGGGAACCAATGGCTCTTTTCAGGATTTTATAAGGCGAAATTGTTAAGAATAATACAAAACCGGTCTGCACACCACCAAGGTGAATTGGTTTAGTCTTGACTCGTGGTTGGGGATGGGTAATGTATTGATGCTTGAGTGCCAAATAAACACAAATGGATAAGAAAATAAAATCTCTTTATGACTATAATATTATGCATGTAATGAAATTGCTCGTAATACTTATGTTACAGCCTATGTTGCTTGCTATGCTATTATACATAGGGCAACAATATTCAATTTTCTGTCCAACTTGTTTACATAACATTGAATGTCATTTCACACAGTTTCATCATGATAATGTGTGTAGCCTGCAGCAAAATGATTACAACCTAACTAACACAGTATTGATTTGGTTAACTTTCCATCTTCAATTTAATTTAGTTTGTGTGTTTCTTGTTTGAATTGCAATAATCAGGTTCTCATCTTTATAAGTGTGTTATTCTATTTGTGTATTTGTGTGATATAGGATTTGTGCAATTTAGTTTTCATTTGTGTGTTTTTTGATAGCAATAGGGTAATAGTGTGATCATTTTATTCTCTTTTTTATTCAAATTTATACACTACAATATGTTTCTATTTGTCTTTGTTACTTCTTTTTGACATTTATGAGTCTTATTTTTTAATATATTTTGATATGTATGTAGTTATAAAAGATTAGATTTTTTATTTCTGTTGTTCCAAATGTCTGAATAAAAATGTGTTAGTGCAAAATGGTGTTTTTATTGGGGGGTTGGAGTGATGCTGAAGGGGAGGTTCGCCCAGGGAACCATACAAGCTAGAACCGCCACTGGTTATAATGTTCAGTTTTTGTTGTTTAGTTGTTATTCAACTCTATGATTATTATGAAGGATACAGAGAGCTGTTTCTGACAATTTCTGACCTTATTGCTTTTTGTATAATTTGTAGTTTACTGGCTTGCTAGGTCATCCAAGTCAGTCTGCTATGGTTCCACATGTTAGCTCTTCAACAGAAAAATATGTAAAGTAATTAGCTATCTGCAGTTATACTTTTTTTTTTACTATGATAATCCGCATTTATGCTGCTGATCTTTACCCGTCACTGATGCACTGCCTAACAAACGTGTGTGTAATGACTGAATTAAGATAAAAGATAGCCATGTTATCTAGTTGAGCTAGCTACCATTTTTGAAATTAGGTGTACTTAAATGATACGGTCTTGTACTTGTAAGTGTTGCTAGCTTTAACAAATTTAATCACTGAAGATAAACTTTGTATGTTAACGAACGCCAATAACTGCAATTAATTTGAGCTAAATGTAGGCCCACTGACATCTTGTTATGGTAACTAACTGCAATTAGACCCTAACTAGCTATTATGTAACGATAAGCATTAACTGGCTACATAAAATACCTCTACTGACTAGATTCATGAGAGGTCAGCTAATGCGTTAAAATGCAATCATTTCATCAACTTACCAGGGAGTGTGCTTGAGAAACATTGAAATTAATGGGGTTCAGAAACTATTCAGTGTTTGGAACTACTGGTTGCCCCACGGCACATGTGACTTCCGCATTCTTCGATTCCAATGGAAGTCTATGGGAGTGTCGCATACTCTCTTTTTCCACGGCTCTGCTTAATACTTGTGAGAGACTCAGAGCTTAATATTGTAGCGTTTTTAAAGAGAGCTACTTCTCTGCGTGGTTTCAAGCAGAGACCGACACCGTTCAACAGGAATCAATGCTCTTTATTCTGCACATCCGCTTACGACTACCTTTAGAAAGGCGAAACTGGCAGTGCAAAGAACTGACGAACACATCATAACACACGGAAAGCCCTCACTCACTCTTACAAACATGCCCGCGGTGAGGGAACTGAACTTTTACCAAACATTCACATTACAGACTAACAGAACCAACTAATTAAACAAGCGAACAATACAAATGAACAACACAGTATTTACATGCTATTTTGGCTGCTAAAGTCCGGGAAGTGAGCTTCCCGGCAGCCCCCGTGGGAATGGCTAACTCCCATTGGTAGGGGAAGAAGCGCACCTAGCCATCCGCGCTACAACATGATTGACAGCAGTGTTTGACCTGTAGCTAGCTTACCGTTCAGAGCTGAATTTTAGTTAGACAATGTAGCTAAGAACTGTATCACATCCTGGTCAAATTAAACAGCTAGCTAGATAGCTAATGAAAAATCGAGCGAAAGCAAGATGGCGAAAAGAAAGAATTAAGATGTTTAAGATAAAAGACATTTTGAGATAAACCATGGAGTTTTCTCTGCAAAATATCCAGATGGGTGTTGTGTCAGATAGGACGCAAGACTCGTGTACTCATAAACATTGTTGTTTATTAAGTGTCAGACAAAGACACTAACACGTGCGTCTCTTCTTTAACCATACCCCTGTGTCTAACCAAA
>JAOVYW010002197.1:13937-36184 GCA_025775045.1 Hiodon tergisus
AATAATAATAATAATAATAATAATAATAATAATAATAATAATAATAATAATAATATATCAATAACATATCAATAATATATCACCGGAATGCTGTGAAAACTGTAACTGACCGTTGTACCACTCGCGGGTTGGTACACACACATTATGCACTCCTGTTTCCTTCGTAGAAAAAATGCAAAACTAAATCCAAAATCTCCTAACATTCCTTGAGGTTTATTTAGAGCAGCGTGAAACGTGGGAGAAGTGAGTCCATACACTACTTTCCAGGGATTTTAGGCATTAAAGTTCAGCACAATAAAATTAATGATGTTTCTATATGCAAGCTTTGAGCACAGAAAGGCTGGACTTGTATTGGTGCAGTTTAAGCCAGCTCACCAATGCCAACTACTTCCGTTGTCTATTTTTTAAAACTTCTTCCCATAATCTCATAAGTACTTACACATGTTAACTTGTATAGACATCTATAATGAAGAGCAACTGGACTGCCACACTGTAGGGTAAATGCACTCAGTCAGGGAACTTTGGCAAGATCATGGGTAACATCTGCCAGCACACAACACCAGATTAATAAAGGCACTTTGTATCCAGGGGGGACAACTTAATAAACTCCCTTGAGTTCCTTTTCCCAGGTTGGCATCTATAAGCTTACACAATTGACACAATCCCGGTTAAGGCTGAGTTTTATTAAATGAATATAACAAAGAATACAATACTGTTTAAATGTTTAATATATTCGGTATATTTGGGGGGGGGGGGGGTTGGGGGGACATCAATTATCAAAGGGGTTACCCATATAAAGGTGAACGCAAGCTGTATTTAACTACTTTATTTAAGATACCTAACAAATTAACGTCTGTCTGAGGCTCTCAGTTTTGTAGACTGCTGCCATCTTCTGGCGATCTAGCTGTCTCACAAAAATATTTATTTTGTCACAAACGTTGATCTTCGCAATAGCATTCTATTCTAACAACTAAATTGATCTGAAGGGTCTAATGGAAACAACACATTGCTCAGCCAATGTGTCAGATAGTTTCAATGTGTGTTTTTAACCTTAATTAACGTCTCTTCATGATATATCATCCAATTGTATTCTCATCGCCGATGCGTTGTATAAAACAAATCTAATAGACAAATCTATAGAAAAATGTAAGGGGTGATTTATTTTATGCCCAATTAACTTACAATACTGTCGTCCCTGGACAACACAACCCTAAAGTAAACACGCCTAGAAAAGGAATAATAATGAAAGAAAATTGGGAAGCCTCGCAGATGAGTTGGCAGACACTCGTTATGTAGTTTTAACACGTGAATTTCATTCGAACACTATGTCTTAGGCCAATATATTGAGCTTATTGAATTACTGTATTTATTTGTTCATGTGTTTTACCATCTGTAACGTTACTGATGATATGCAATTACTTCAATAATAAGTAAACTAAGTTGGCAAGCTGACAAATCAAATTTCGCCAATGGTTTTGTTTGTTCTTACAAGCGGATCACTGTTTAATCAATAATGATAACTTCAGAAAAATATGGTCCAAAAATCAAACTATTTTTTGGAAATCGAACCAAGGTCCATATTATCTAGTCCGCCTACAGTCGTATGTTTGAGGAAAAACAATTTTATCAAAACTAGTATAACTTGCTTTCAGCCCTTACTTTAAATATATCAGATGAGCTAACCAGCTTAGGTTTCTTAGAAACAATACTAGCACAAGTATTGTTTGAATGTTTATATCTTACCTCGTTATCTGCTCAAAGTAATCGGCAATAGAAATATCCTATATTCTTCTTAACCAGTGTTCTTATAGCAATCGTTGTGATTACGGTTTTTAAATCGAGTTCTCTACTCCGCAAATCTCAAACAACCTGCTGTTTTGTTGAGAAGCTAGATACAGGTTCCTATGACAACGCTCAATCAAAGCCATTTTCAGTCTTGCTATTTGAGTTTTTATGTTAGACTTTATGTATTGCATTACAAATGCATATTAAACATCCGTCTGAAAAGTACTGACTTTTTGCAAATTATAAATTAACGAAATTTGATCATCACTGCGGATCAACTTCGGAAATGCACTGATTTAAATATAATACAAATCTTCAGATACTACTGTAAATTGGAAATAATCAAATATTTAAGTGAAAACAGAGAAAATAAGAATGAATTTATCTCAGTTCAAACACTGCATGGAACATGGTCTGACTGTTTATACTTATTGTACTTGTGGTATTGTACTCTGTAGCCAGAGGGAACCGCTGGCAGATTGTTGTTACATCAGTGTTATAATTACGCAGCACACTTTCTGCGCGAAAGACTAGTAGGAACACTAGTAAGCAGGCGCATTCATGACGACACCACAGCAATCACAGTCATAATATGCGCCGTGCCTGGTCTGAAGGGGCATGCCTGCTGTTTATAGCAAAATCAAGCAATGTTTTAGGTAAGCTTTTCTGAGGAAATTCGCAAGTATGATTTTTCCGTGCACAGTAACTCAACGACTATGCCGTGGGCTTGGTAGAGAACTTTTGTGTGCATCAGCACTGACCAATATTACTGCTGGCTTTACTGATATTTGGTCTTCGCGTGTTTTTAGGACACTGTCGACCTCTGCCTGTGGTCATTCTAGAGAGCTGAACAAGCCCCTCAAGCAATGGACTTTAGTCGTTAACCCTTTCTGCGCTGTTAAAGTTCGACTCCGCTGCAACATATCAGTGAAACCATTGGATCCGCATTCTTACCCTGAAGCAAACCGCGCGTTCATTACTGTCAACGGCACCAGCGAAGACCAAGGACTGAATCTTGACAACTTCCACGTACAGTATGACGACGAAAATAAAGAACTGTTCATTCTGTCTGAAAAGGTCAACAGTAATGTGTCTGTCGAATTGACAACTCCTATTAAAAGTGGTGAGTTTAAAACGAACTGGGTAGTTACAGCCGTATCCTATTTTGTAGTCGCCGCAGGGAATGAATGGGGGTTAGCATCGAAGTGTGCGATTGGGTTAATGCAACTAGACGAAGCAAGTGACGCAATTGCGAAACATTAGGAAACCATTCAGAGTCCATCTTGCAGCAAATACACAACATGCGTCTATTGGCTTTAGATGTTTCGCATAATTTAACAAGGACCATGTTCACTGACGTTCGTGTAAAGTGGGAATGTATAAATAAAAGTGCGTGCCTACTGATAGCATAATGTTATTTATTTTACTACAGAACTCCAGGACATAAGTGAGCCCCATGAGTCTAGCAAATATAGAAAGTGTAGGTTGTATCTTTCCTTAAAGAAATGTGAGAAGGGTACCTCAGATAAACAAATAATAGCAGGGAGATACGTGAGGACTTGTAGAATGCTAATGCAAGCGAAGTAAAACCTCAAATGTAGTAACAGGAATTAACAAAAGGAGTGACTAAAAGAGCAGAAAGACTGAAATTGGAAGACATTTAAAAAACAAACAAATATAGGACTAGAAGACTAAAAAGCACCCTGAATAAAACCAAGGTTAAAGAAATATGTTAGATGTCCTCACTCGCATTGGAGACAAAAATTATTTTAGCCTGCATAAAATACATTTTATCCAATCGGAAAAAGACTTAGCATCATTTTGTAACAATATACTGTAAAAAATAAACAACTAATACCCGTTTATAGTAAATCTTAAGTAAGCGATATAATAATCTAAATAATAATCTAATAATATCCAATAATGTAAATCACACAAATATACCCGGTATACGTATTTGCATAATTACAGTTTGTCTGTGTAAATTGTGTATTTTTAAAACAAACATGCCATTTTGTGCTTTCCTTCTGTGGTCAGATCTCTATATTACTACATTAGGGGAGGGGGCTGTGAAAATCAAAAAGATGGAATGTGACATCTGCACGGTACTAACAGAGCAAGGAAACTGTGAACTGGATTCTATAAAGGTAAATGTATTATCCTGCTACGGGTTTTTAAGATGTTTGAATACAGATTGATATTTTGGCAGTGCATGGCATATTTTTCTCTCCACAAGAGGGCACAACAAACCTGGATTCTGAAAATTTCATCTGATGGATTGTATGTAATAAAATATATGTATGTATTTTAATTCACATTAATACTGGTAATAGTATTATCAAGTTTATGATTGAAAAGGTGCTAAAGTAAAAACAAAGTATTTAAAAATATGATGCAATTAACTATTTCCAGAGTGGGGTAGGAATCCAGAATACAGAAGTGTATTAATGCTCTACATTTTAGAGGAGATTTAGCTTCTGCCTGGGCGGCGTTGGTTTTATTACCAGTTTAAATAGTTCTTAGGAGCAACATTATACTGTACAGTACTTTATTGTCTTGTTTTAAGTGGTGTAATTTATTTGGAATCCTTGATATAGGGCTCTTAAAATAAGCTTTTACTTGGCTCCCTCAAACTTAATTAGATACAAACAGTGTTTTTGCAATTTGCAATTTCAAGTCAGTACACTCTGCCAGTGGGCTCTTAGAAGTTCAATTCTCAGCTCAAGTAGAACTGAAAATTGACCTTGAAAAGTTATCAGCAAACCCCAAATGATTACCATTATATAGTAACATGGGAAGCAAAGGCATCATTGTTATCAGACCTCATAGCAGTTACCTTTTACTGTAATCACTTCCAGGGTCACAGAGTGTCTGTGCGGTCTGCCGGAGGAAACATCAAGGGCATTGGCACCATCCATGGGAACGTGGACATTGGCACATCTGGAAACAGCGTATAAGATTGGCTTCACAGATAGAATGTTCAGACATCCGGGGGGGGGAAACAGAAATATAATTTTAGCATTAGAATTTAACATTCGGATTGTAATGAAGAGATGAATGCTATTCTACTCCTTGCTCGTTTTAACAGATGGTTGACGTGAAAAAAATTCAAGGAACCATCATGAATGTTACGACAGAGCATGGACCACTGGAGGTGAAAGCCATTTATGCAGAATCAACTTCTGTGGCATCCTCGTCGGGGGAAATCAAGCTGGGAAGTGTGCATGGTTAGTGTAAACTTAAAGTACAAAGCAATTCCTTTTACCATAGCGATGTAAGGAAAATATATTATAAATATTATAATATAGTTTGGGTGGGGGTTGTACAAAGCGGTTGTACTGTTCCGGAGAACCTGTCCATTTTGGAGAAAATTGAGTGAAACATCTACTAAGGTTTTTTTTGTTATTATAACATTTGCCTAATATGGCTGCATGTAAGAGTTAAAGCCCTCAATAGCTTTTCCTGCCTTGTGTCCTGCCTTCACATCAAATCCCCAGGGAATTAAGGTATTATCAATCTTGTGTGCATATGTTGGTTGCAGGTCTGGGATTTAGATGATAAGGTTTTTTTCCTTTTCCCAAAACATCTGCAGCAGTTTTGAGTCTGTTTTGGTACATTACGAGAGAAGGGATTGTTCGGAATGTTCAAACTGTGGTATGGAAAGCCTCGTAAGGACTCATCAGCGCTGACAGTTAACGAGCGTGACCAAAAGATGCAGAGATTGCGTTGACTGATAGACCAAAGGGGAATACTTGGTGAAACAGAGCTGAGAGAGGGGGGTGATGGTGATGGGGGTGGGGTAGAAGAGAGAAGTCCAACTGTGGGAGAACAGCAAGGGGTAATTGCCCTGGTCTGGACATCATGTCTGCAAACGGGATGGAAATAATTAGGTGCGTCTGCTCGCCAGAAACAGAGGCTGGAGATCCCTCCGGGAACGACAGCGCAAAAACAAAACAAAAAAGCTTCTAACTTACATGGATGTGCATAATGAAAAGCAAAGCAAACCCCAGTGTGTCCTTCCCAGAGGGACAATCCTCTCAGGCACTTCTGCAAAGATGAAACTTCCTGTGGGATGACTATAAACGCCTCACACATATGTGAACTGAATGAGCTCTCTCCACAGATGGCATTTCAGATTTTACAGACTTGGAACACAAAAAAATAAAAATAATTGTGATTGGTCACTTCACTCTTTTTTCAATGAGAGTACACATATATATTCAATAGAAATGCGTACTTATAAGGTGATTTTAAAATAAAACTTATTTTATAAGTAGGTATAATTTAATCTCAGAAGCATAAACAATTTTACATACCCAATTATATGAAATATTTTGAGTGTTTATAAAAATAACATTATAAATCAGACAACTGCAAAAGTATTTGACATGGCTGCCTGTTTACACACTAACATAACATTTGTTATTGTTTCCAACAGGAGATACAACAGTGCAGAGTATAACAGGGAATATTGTTGTAGGTACGTGTTGATAACACATAGTCTTGCTCTATTTTTTGGTTTTACACATTTTGAACAGTTACTTTTCATGTGTAGTCAAATGTTAATTTCCTAGTTGGCATGAAATAGCTTGGAAACGTTTCTTCTCTTTTCCATAGCAACCTACAGCTTTTCTTAGTTCAGTTCTATGACTATGGTCTGTAACCATTTATATAGCTATGGAATTTGTTTTTTCTATAAACAGCGATTATGCTGAAACCAAAATTACAGCCTTAAACACTGGCTTGGAAGAACATGTTGTGGGATAGCTGAAAAGTGAAACTATAAATATGACACTGGGAAAGCAGAAGTGCTCCACAACGTCCTATACTTAAACGGCCGTAGAATCCTTCTGTTGGTAAAAATAAAAAAATAAAAATGTAGAAAGTGGTTTATTGTCCAAATGCATCTGTGGTTTCCTATCGGCTCGTTTGGATGCCCAAACAGATGGGTCGAGTGGCTTTCTGAAGGCTTCCTCTGAGGGGGGAGACATCGACGCCTACGTGGACCAGAATGGGACCGCAGAACTGCTCAGTGGTGAAGGTACAAGTGGCTTTGCACAGAAAGCCTTGTAGACCTACACATTACAACACTGTTTGATTAGTGGACTTTATGAGCCATTTTCTTAAACTACTTTTACTAACAGAAGAGATGCCCGTGGACCTTGTTTATAATGAAATGGGGTAGATTAAAGTTGGCCATATTTCAGTTCAGTTGAATGTTAATACATATGTTGACATGCTAATTTTGGAGAAAAGCAACTTGCTGTGGAGGGTAGGGGCAATATTGTATTGATCTGGAATGGGTGATGTGTTCTGTGCCCCATGTGTCAGGCACCATCTCTGTCAGGGTTCCAGCCTCCTCGGGGGCTGGAGTGCAGCTGTCCGGGGCCTCGGTAGAGATAAGCCCTGAGATTGTTCTGCACGAGGCACAGTACGAGTCCACTGACACCCACTCCACTGTCACGGGTGAGTGGCACAGTCTGTTCTCTTATAAAAAAAATAGCATGCTGTAGACATTTTTCCAGTCCAGGAATACGTTTGCAGATACGAGGCAGGCTACAAAATACGATGCCCTTCAACCACATTCTTTACTGGAGCAATAAGTTTGCCGCTCGCTGACTCTTTCTGGAGTCACAATTTTTGTTTTTTAATTCTTGTCTGAAATTGTGTCTAGTAACGCTCAGTTTTCAATGTTAAGGTTCAAGATGTGCTTTTTCACGTGGAAAGTTTAACTTGTGCGTTGGTTGACAGATATGAGGTATAAACCTCAAGGGATTGTTTTCCCGTTAGTCCCCTCAGCCAGACGTGAGCTGGAGGAATATGATGCCTCAGCACTTGGATTCAGTCTGCCCAACACGCATGCTCTGGAGACTTGCTGCACACTACCTCATTTTCACATGTTATTTAGGGGCTCTGGAATGTCGATTGTCCTTGTTTGGATGTGCATTAAAATTGAGTAACAGTTAACCGAACAGACAACACCGAATTGTTTGCTCTGGCATTTCAAATTGCCAGACCCCCGGAGTTTCATTGAGTCTGGTAACAGCGTGCGCGTCTCTCTCTCCAGTGGCTAAAACGGGGCAGTAAGACCCATCTTAAGGAGAGCTCCCTGCAAGCGCCGCGGCTCACAAGCCAATTGGACACATGTTCCTTTTAGCGCTTCCTGTCACTTTGGTGAGGGATACTCGTTATAAAACATAAAGCTGCAAGGAGACCATTGCTGACACAACAGGATGAGCTCATTTCTTAGATGAACTAACCGCCTCGTGCTCTCTCTCTCCAGCTCATCTGAATGGAAAAGCTGAGGGGGAGCAGTGGATTAAGGCCCACGCAGGGAAGGGAACCATCAGCCTGAGGACCCAGAGCTGGTTCGAATCACTGAAGATTGGGAACTAAGGGTGGGTGGGGGAGGTAGTGCTAGTACGACCGGGCGGGGCTCGCGATGAGCAACGCTGTCCCTGGGAGATCCCAGAACCAGGAGATGTATGGAGTTACATGCAGGACTAATTCAGACATAAAAAGGTCCACTGGTAGACACAAGGCCCAAGGTTTGTTATGTTCCCTCATGTTTGTGACATGAAGGATGAAAGTCTTTAAGAGCCACGTTGAAATTCAATCAGAAATGTAACGGTAATATAAAAAGCCAGACCTATTGTATTAATTCTTCTCTGGGAATTAGTTTTATTTTAAACCAACATGTGCCGAGTAAAACCGCTCAAACAGTTTTAATCCATTTGAGCCTTAAAGCAACCCATACGGTAATAGAGTAATAGTATGAACCTTCCCGTTTGTCTCGATTGGTAAAGGTGGCAAAGTTGTGTTAGATGTGAGTCTTAAGTCTATTTAATTAGATGTAAACAGCTGTTCAACCAAGAAATCCTCATTTTTAGGTTTATGACTTAAAAATTATTGTAAAAAGTTTACTTCTCATGTTCCGTGGGAGAATGTGAAGTTCAGTTCCAAAGACTTCGTGTCTGCTTTTCTCTCAGCTATTTTTAACAAGTTAATTTACCGTAAAGCACTCGGAAAAAGTGCAGCAAAGCAATAAAGCAAACCCATAAACCTGTTTATAGGATTAAAGCTACAAGCTATGTTGTGTTTTAGTGTCTGAGATCAATTAACTGACAGAATCAAGTGGCATATGTACAAAGTAACTTCCATGTCAATTGCTATATCAATAAAGAAAGAATTTACATTTTCATTATAAATAATTTTATAATCTGAGCTGTGGTCTTGGTTCACAGCTAGCCCTTAACCCGTACCGTCTGACCTAGGAACAGCGTAGGTGGATTCTCAAGTGGAATCTCAGTCACGGGAAAACATCTTGTCGTCGTTTGCCGGGCTTATCCTTCTCCTCCGCCCAGGGTTCCTCCACCTTGCTCTGCTTCTTAATGGGCTGCAGCAGCAGCTGCCCCAGGTTGTCGTAGCCGTACCAGGATGGGACGTCGTCTCTGCTGTGCTCCCAGTGCTGGATGCGGGGCTGAAGCAGCAGGGCCGCCTGCCTGAGAAAGGGAGATGGGGGGTTTAACAAGTCAGGATCCCTTACAGGGAGGGGAAAAACTTTGGTCCAGGCCTCACAGTGTTTTTCCCATGCTCCACCATCCAACGCACAGACTTGCATACATCTTACAACGCCTGTTACTGTACGTGCAAGGGGACTTTAAAATGTGTATTTTTAAATATTTATTTCAATTAGACATTCAATAGAAGGGGAATTGACAGAGCAAAATGAATGGTCATCAGTGGCTGGGAGCTAATGACACGCTATGTTTTAGAAGTTCTGTATCCAGTTTTCCATCAGAGGGCCTACTGTTGTGTGTAATTGTTGCTACAACACATCAACTTTCCCTGGCACAATGACTTGCCATCACTTTTCCCAGTGTGTTCAACACATACAAGATCAGTATATCGTGAGTTGTGATCAGAATCGACTGTATAGAGACGGTTATTCCACCCCCAGAAGGAGTGCACCATGGAGTCGTGGGGGGGAGGGAAAACCTGGCAAAAGTCAAGCCTCGCTCCTTCTTGTGTGTGCGTGACAGTAACTTAGCGCCGCCCACTCAGAAACACTAACGCTGAATGAACTAGCCTCCCAAGTGGCTAAGTAGGTAAACTGCTCGCCCGTGCACAGACTGGGGTGGGATTTTGCTGGTTAGAACCCAGCCGATTGTAACCGGGAGAGCGCTGAAGCACAATTAAATCGGCAGGGTCTTTCTTGGCTCTCCTTACTTGGAGATGCCTTGGCAGTAGAGCATTTTGATGGATCTCAGCTGCAGGCAGCCCCTGTGCAAGAACTTGGTGGCCTTGTCGGTGAGTCGGACGCAGCCACTCACATCCAACTCGCGGAGATAATGACCCGCCCCGGACAGGTACTGCATGGACTTGTCCGTCACCTGGAGTGGCCAACGAGCGTCTTCACTTCTCTCTGGCAGGTTTCAGACACTCACAGTCTCTAGGGCTAAAAGTTTTCTTCATGTAATCAGTGACCTCAACAGTGATTTGTAGTCAAAATTTTCCCTTGGAAGAAGAGGGGTGTAAACTTACTTTAGGGCATCCTGACATTCTGAGGGTGACTATAGTCCGGCAGTAAAAGGACAAGGCTTTGACAGCCAGGTCCGACAGGAAGAGGCAATGGGACATGTCCATGTGCTCCAGTCCCCTCGACTGCTTGCAGAATTTCTGTAACGGAGAGACACGAAAGCGGAGCTTGTGGGGATCCAGATCCAGCACCTGGGGCCATGGCTTGTTCCTTCATCAGGCCCAATTCCCTTTGATACATGCCCTCCCTCCCCCAGCATGAGACATACATTCCTGTGGTGAGCAGAGGGGGTCTGAGTGCTCGGGGGAGCACAGCTGATGCATTTTAACCAGTTGCATGAAACCGCACAGCTGGCACCACATCAGTGCTTTTCGCTAAGGGCCCTTGCACCCTCGCTAAGAGTGCGCCTAGACAAAACTGGACAAAACCTTTGGGGGCGACACTATGCATTACCTCTATTCCAATGTCTGTGATCCAGAAACATTCTGACACACTCAGCCTCTTTAACCTGGAGCTGCTGCCAAGGGCTGCTAAACCCTGTGAAGTAAATATTTTAAAGCACTGTTATTCTCAAATTGTTCAAAAATAACCTCACTGTGTAAAAATACCCAGGTGCTCAGCTGCCCCAACAGAACTCTAGCTGAAGCCCACACACTTCTGGAAAAGCAGTCTACGTCAACGCAGAAATAGTTAATTGTGATTGGCATGATAGGAAAATTTTACTGACATCAACAACGCTGTTCCCTTCCCAAAAGTTTCGCTGTCATGATCAATCGCGTCCACTCCAGAAGGAATCTGAATATAACTAAATATAAAAAAATATGCCCGCTATATTGTGTACCAAAGACAAGCTTACAGTAAGACTTGTTTTCTGAATTGCCTGAGTAAGGTCTCAGCTGCCAAACAGAGTCATTTATCATTTCTGTAAACAAACGGCCAGAGGATTTAGGGATAATAAGAAGTATCTAAATTGCATACAAAATTGCTTTTTAAAAATCACTGAGAAATAAGACAAGTAGGATATACGTTTTTGGGAGAAATGATTTTCACCAAACTATGTTCTGCTTGGCACCCATCACAAGGGCATAAACAAGACAGGTCTCTCTGAACTTTCGCCACACAAACAAGCTCAGTTTAGTTACTTGTCATTTGTCATCTAAATACAACAATACTCATCTGCTTCTTCCAGCACAATGGCCATCTGTGGGCATTTTGAAAATTCTCCTGACCAGCAGGTAACGGTTTACATCCCTAAACCGCTCAGCATTCTCCCTCAGTGCAAAAATAGCTACCCTCCACAAGAAGAGGGCCTGTGGCTAGTGTCTCCTCTAATAGACACCGAAACGGCAGGCGAATGAATCCAGACCCCTCTTATCTCAAGTCCACTGTTGGAAGAGTAAGATTTGTGTGGACAGGAATAAACATTTTGGCGCCAGGAACATTAATACGCTACTGCACACACCTGACAGATCAGAAACCTCCAGCCTGTTCATGGAAACTTTAATTTAATTCACTTTTTAAAAACAGCATCCCATTTAAAAAAATTAATAAATCTAACAATTCATGAACACGGGTTCTTCACACTGACGGACTTAGCAACTTGACTGACTTCCAATCTGGCTTCAAATCATTTTATAATTAATAGTTTATAAGCCTCTAAACAAACGAACCATTTGATGGATAACTGAAAATGATTCATAGATGATACTTACCTAATTATACCTTTTCAAGCCATGTTTTCTGACAAAAGCTAAGGTAAGCATTGTATACCCTTTCATATCTTTAAAACTAACCTAAATTAGACAATAAAAAACAAAACTTAACGTCATTGATTTGTAGTTCTTAATGCAAAACATGACAATACCATTATCGCAATGGACAATAAAAGTCCTCTTGGCTCTTGTAGAGCCATCTTCTAATACTGACACCACTAACAACCATTCGGAAATCAAAGCAAAACCTCACATTTTCCTTGCTGTAACAGGAAATACGATAATAGGCACCATTTGTGGCTTGCACGGCGTCACATTGTGAGACTGGTCTTAATCAGCAGACTGCTAGCAGCCAAAACACATAGAGCACCTGGACTGTAGCCCGGCAACAAGGGCCCTGGTTGAGCGAAGAGTGGCAGAGAGTACCTGGTCCTGGAGGTTGGTCCCAGAGAGGTCCAGAGAAATGAGGGAGGACAAACCCCCCAGCCACTCCACCCCTGTGTCCGTCAGGTGGTCACAGTAACAGAGGGTCAAGTAGTTCAGGCTGGGGCACCTGGAGGAGAGTCGACAGGCACTGTCAGAGCCCCTAGGCGAGCTCGCGCTCATGGCTGCCGGGCCATGGTGCAGGGGAGGGCAGACTCACGTACTTCTGCGCCAGCCTCATGAGGGATATGTCACTGAGGCACCCACAGTTGCTTACATTCAGCTGTCGGATCTTGGCTCCAGAGGGGCCCTCTACCAGGCACCTCAGCCCCAAGTCGGTCACCCTGAGTCAGACAGAAACGTCACACAGGCCCTCCTCCACTTCGATCACTCTGCTTTCACCTAGCTGGGCTCCTTGGAGAACCCAAGCAATATGCACAATATGGCACAAATATTTTTTTAAATATTACTCTTCTGAGGAAACTCATTTAGAAATGACATCACATGCAAATATGTGGTGGACCTTGGAAAACAAGCCCAAGGTCTAAAACTATTTTGCCTCAAAGGGTTTGGAATTTAAAAATGCCTCCTGCTAATCCAGCACAGAGATTCCTATATTGAAAGTGATGAAGCAGGTTTATTTGGGAATGCTAGTGGAGATCACATAGGTTCGCAACTCAACTGATGTCCAGCTGTGCAAAGCTCAACAACGGAAGAGATAACACCAGTTTTCAACTAAGCAACGACTTAAATGAAGCTCTCCAAAGTGTTTAATGGTCTGGCAGGACCGATCTTCCCTTGGTGCCATTATTCCGGGCAGATTGTCTATAGTCACAAAAAATGTACGGGTGATTTTTGAGCCAATATAAGTATGTTTTATAGTCTGCAACATTGAGTGATGTTAAGTTCTTCAGGGACCCCATTGACTTCATACTGATGTCAGTTAGTCTTGGACAGTCGGCAGCACCGATGTGCCTGAGATTGGGAGAGTTCCTGCAGAAAGCCCTCCAGCTTGCATCCGTCATGCGATTATTACCTGTGGGAAATGCCACTGCCACTTAGTCTGGGCAGAATTACACTGTTCTTTAGAAAAACAGTTTATTTTGTTCATGAATGTTTGTTCATGAGTTTACGAATTTGGATTCGCCAGTTATTTTGAGTGTCTGTTCGATCCAGAAAGGGCGATTTGCCGCCACACGTGCGGAGGGTGAGGAAGTGGCCTTCCACTCTTCCTGGCCCAAGAGGCACCTCCCTCTCGGCAGCACTGTCAGCCTGCAGTGGAAACTGGCCGCTGTTCGAACTGGGAACCATGGAATTAAACCAGCGCGGCTCTCCGCATGCCTGTGTGCTGCGTTTGTGTGAGCGGCTGCACTCAGTGGCTTTCTGACGGAAAGTTTCAAACAATCAACGGATCACGCCATGTTGGATTGATTCCCGACACATCATACTGAATAAGTAATAAGGCAGACTAAGCAAATTAAACTCTTTCTTATGTCCTTCGGCGAGGGGATGATACGAGATGACCCCGGTCTGGTTTTGAGATCCCTCTTGACCCCTCTTGCGGGGGATGGGAGGTCACAGGATGAACTCTTTGTTATCCAAGAAGCAACATGACCAGTGTATGTGGGAGCTGCCTGGCTCCTAGCATCCAGCTTTATCTCAGATAATAAGGCTGTTTCAAAATTTCAATGCGCTCTTGGAGGGATCAAAATGCTGCTGGCCTCACGGTCTCCATTTAGGCTTTGCAAACCAGCATGAGAAGTGGCTTGTACCTTCGATCCTGATTCGCGTCAGCCTGCACACCTCGGCGATGGCCCTGAAAGCAACGTCCGAGAGGTGAGGCGTGTCCAACAGGGAGACTGTGTTCAGAGAGCGGCATTTGGAGACCAGTGCCTGGGAAAACACCAACAGCTCTTACTCAGAATTTATTTTTTTTGTCATCAATTCATTCTAAATAAATTTCTCATGCCTGAACTAGAAATTGTTTATAATTGGGTTACCATGGCTACTATCTCTCAATGTTCTGGTGTCAGTTATATAAAAAGGCTTAATTCTTGCCTCATGACCTATATCAGATTAAAATATGTCAAATTTTGCAATACTACAACACAAAAGACCAAAAAACAAGATTACCAAAATGTACAAAGAAAACAAACTAGTTTTGTCTCCATTGTATCTTCACTGCTTCAAAGTGACCGTGACACTTAGTGTTAAACAGCAGAAAACCCACACAACTCTTTGCTTATTTAATCCAAATTTTCTCAGTCGCTGTTTTCATATTCTGCCCTCTGGGACTAATATAGCTTGTAGCCCATATGTAAAGCGGGATATGAAATTCTTTCATTGTCCAAACAGATGCCAGGCTGAATTTAGTAAATGTCCAAAGTCAATAATCATTGCCAGTTTCAGCCCACATATACAACAAATGCAATACAAACCTGTGAAAATATACACACATAGGTGCATTTATTAGTAGACACATGGATTTAGCTATTGAGGGGAAGAAGAAAAAAAAGACCACAAACATTAAACTCCCTTTTTAATAACAATAGATTAGCAAAGGAATTTTCCAGTTTCGCCAGACTGGTCAAGAAGTTTGAGATTAGACAGGCCTACTGAGAAAAGATAGTCACAGTGAGTTAATTTGGTCAATGGTTTGATTTAACTCTCCCATATTTACAAAAGCAACAAGTTTCTGCAATATAGATAAATCTTCATAACTTTTTTTTAAAGTGCAGTAACTTAAGAAGCTTGGGTCATCTTATCTGTACCTCTTATTTCCACCTTACAAACGGAGGCTTACCAGAGTATTCCGCCAATTCACTTTTTTTCCAAACACATCACACATCAACTCCTTATGCATGGCAGATGCATTTCCTATTTGGGTTATAAATATGCTCCCCTGACAGAAGTAACTGCATGAAATGGATTAACTCGGTGACAGAGGCCCCTGTGGCAGATATATGCATGTGACATATGCATCATAAACAATCCTACTCTGACAAAGAGGATCTGTCCTGAATGATAGCGGCACAAACAGGCCTTTGCAGAATCAAAGGAAGCAATTCATATGGTTGCCTATGAGGTGAGGGTTAAATTTAACTGCTTTATGAATTAAAGCAATATGGGGTCCTGAACACAGTGTGTTAGGTTCTGGAGAGGAGCTGAGGCTTGCATGCACCAACCACCATTGTTCTCACATTCACCATCAATGACTCAGTGCTAAATAAATTGCATCCCTTTGTAAGAGTCCCAGCCAAGAATACAGAAATAATACATTTCCAGTATGTAGCTGATGTGAGCCAGAAAGAGTTAATACAAAAAAGATGTTTAAAGATAAATCCATAGCCATGAGGTGTATATTTATATTTCACATTTCAATTTCACATTTCAACCACAGATCCAACCTGGTTAGTCCTGCTTTGTTAGGTTATTCTAAACACATTTCTTCAGAACACCAGACCTCTGAAACTATTTAGAAGAGAAAGTTCTGTCAACTGTGTTAAAACTACCTTCATAGGGGCAAGCAAGCCAAGCTTTGGAAGGATTTTAAAACATCTTTATCCGAAACCATTCAAAACAAGTCATATTCATCTAATTTAGCAGTAAGAATTTAAAACCATTGGACCAACCAATGCAAAAGGTACAAACAGGTTTCAAACTGCTAATGGGCATATCAGGTTAATAAAGCAGATTACAGACGGGTAGCGGTTTTGCAGCAGAACATCGAATCTAGATCACATCAGGCATAAATAATACCAACATGATTGTAAACCTTGTCTTGGCATCAACCCTGCATCATCTCCCAGCTGGCCCTGGAGAGCCGCATCTGAAGTGTTTGGGCGAGAGGCGACGGGTGCTCGGGGTGCCACATACCACCACACAGCTGTCCGAGAGAGTCGGGACGTCATTGAGTTCCACATGCCGGAGCAGGCCGCATGCGGTGGCGACGTGTCCAAATCCCTCCACCGAGATCTGGGGAGACCGAGAGTTGTTAGAATTGGAGCAGGAGAGCGCCGGGAGTGCCAGGGGCTGGATGGAGACAGAGTGCGTGCTTAAGGGGCCTTTTTTTTTTTTTAACCTGCTAATACAAACTTGTGTTATAAAAAAGCACAATTTAAAAAAAACAAAAACAGCTGAGCAGGCTTGGCTTGAGTGTTGCTGGGCTACTCATTTTTTTTTTTACACTGCTGCAGTCGAACACACTGACAAGCGAAAAAAAGCGCATGTCTCACTGTTTAGTAATGCGCAATTTGATTTGATTTGGAGAGCAAGAAGGTTTTGGTCATGGCTGTAGTAATAGTCCTGGATTGGTGGAATTTAGTAGAAATTCAGAGACTTTCTGCCAGAATATACCCTTAACTGTGCAACAATGACTGTCTGTAAAAGAGGAAACTTAATGCCTCTAAGGGTGCATACAAACACACAATTTTGGTATTTTACCAAAGTTCAGATTCAAATGCTTGGCTATGAACCGCTGGTCAGGAATTTGGGGGTTGTTCAATACACAAATAACGGCGCACGTGGGTCCTTCAACCCTAGCAGAACAGGGAAGAAAGTGCATCAGACGCATGGCGCAGAACGTGGGAGCTGAGGGATTTATTGGATTGGTTGCACAGTTGATACCCTTAATGCCGAGAGCTCAATAATCGTCAGGGCTCAGCTGGTATCAGTCCTTGATGAGTAACAACAGTCAAAAAGTAGCAATCCTTATTTGGCCCACGACAGACAGTTAAAAATGGGCTCTGGAGTCGGACGCCGCACAAGTCTGTTTTAAGTAGAGGCCCAGGAGAGGGTAACTTTATCAGTGGGCTTGTGTAGCCAGCACAGACACACACGTCAAACTACATGGCTTGGTGTTTAGATTTTAGTGCACAACCCCAACCTGGATGCTTAACACACTGCAGCACATACTTGGTGATTTCTCACAACGTAGATCTTTAACCTCATTTTTCCATTTCCTGCAAAAAATACTGGGCTTGTAGATGAAAAAATAAATATAATATAATTTGAATATTCCACTGCAACAACCAAGCAAGTTAAACATACTTTAAAAAAAATATTTTGCTTCATACAGCTTAATTCGTTTTAGTTCAACTTGAGTGAAGGAATATACAAATTTGATTTCAGTTTTTAACACATCAAATCACGACAAAAAATGCTTAAAATATTCATAAGATTTTATAAATACAGCACTTTTAAAACATTTGATATGGCTTGTGTTTCACTGGAAGAAAGGATCAACAAATAAAAAGATTCATAACCCTGGCTGTGCAAAGTCTTGTCCCTAAATTCAAAATCTTGGATTTAGTACTTTTGCATCATCCTCTTAAAAATGCGGGTTCATCTTAATGATTTTATTTAATTTCACAACGTTTGAGTTTCCTGAGTCTAAAGTCTAATTTCAAAACACATATTTAAGTGATTACCATAGGGCTGGATCTACAGAATGAAAATAAATATATATATTCTGCTTCAAAGTCTCCAAAAACATTTCTAAATAAAGGATGTTTTTTTCCAAAACAATGCCTGTGGCTTATTTTTGTGTTCCGGGGCATCTTTTTTTATCTATTCAGGCTGACCTAATGTAGGGACAAAGCGAGTAGCCTGGAGGAGGTCCAGGGGCCAAGTACAGCAAACACAGGACTTGCCTGCTCAGAGAAGGAGCTGTAATTTAAAACCAGCACAGCCCCGTCAGCTCAGTAGAGCCCCTCACAGCCTCAGCAGGCAGGCAGGCAGGCAGACAGGCAGTCATTCAGCCCTATCCTCCAGGGTCTGGCTCCACACTCTCATGACAGAACAAAGAGGCGACGCGGGACCCACCTGAGTACAGCCCGAGAGGTCCAGGTAGATGATCTTGTGGCAGCCCTTCCCTGTGGCCAGGTACTGTAAACCTTTGTCTGTGAATCTCCTGCAGTAAGCCAGGCTCAAGTGCTGGAGATTCAGGCAGCACCTTCCAGAACAAAACAGCCGCATGTTAGTGGATCCATGTGTTGTAGGGAAGGGATTGCCGCGTTTGTGATGGTGTGTGTGTGTGTGTGGGGGGGGGGGGGGGTTCCTTTTTCTCACGCTTGAGCATTATTCACGGAGTAGTGCCGCAGTATTTTGTTGTGCTGAAGTTGGGGAAAAAAGCGGTTTTGTAAAAATGTATTTTCTCTGGAAAAATAATGTAAGTTGTAGCAAATGCTTTGGGAGGCTCACAGGAATGCTTATAGAACGATCTCCAGAAAATACCAGCTAAAAGATTAGGTAACAGGGCTTCTCTGCACGTGCAAGGTTTCAGAGTCTAAAGTGAGTATAAATGAGGATTAACAGAGAATGTGGATGATGGAGAAGCTCTCGCCAGGAGAACAACTCCACTTTCATTAGTTTTTGGCTCGGACCAAACAACTGTTAGGCAATGAAAACGAAATAATGAAAGGCAGGAACAAAACAAAGGACTGAATATGCATCTGGCTTGTAAGCTGTCTTTATTTTCCCATTTTACATTTTTGACATAAAAGGACTATCAGGGGGGCGCTCCCAACAGACTCTGGAATGACGGAAAGGGAAGGCTCGGTTTTTGTGATTCCGTTTCATTAGGTCTGGGGTGGTTTTAATTAAGGACAGGGCTGCGTTAGGTATTTCTGGGAATTGTGCTGATAAATCCAAAGGCATCTTAGGAACTGCTCCAGACGCGGAGCACGCCATCAGCCAGTACTCGGGTGGTCGGGGAACAAGAGCCTTTTCTGTACATTCGCTGCACTCCCCCCACCCTGTTTCTTCATCTGATTTTGTACTAATAAAAGCCCCCAGCATCAACTACAGAGCTGCAGGCTTTGTTCTCATTCACATCAGCAATACAAGTCCTACTGTGCCTCCTGTTGGTCGATGTTCGGTTCTATGCAAATAATCCATCAGTCCACAGCTGCATATTGGTCAAGTCTACTAAATCAGTCAGTAAGAGGAACAGCCCACAATTATCATACATGAATGAATGAAGCTTAAAAGCTTATTAGTCAATGAGTGTTAATTGCAAAAATGTATTTCCTGGAAATTTTTGTGAAATTTGGTGAAAACAGTATTTTGTTGAGTTAAATGTCAGCACAGATAAATCCCTTTGAGTATTCAATGGAGTTCCAGCATGAAATGTGCACTTTGGCTCCCAATGCAAAAGGTCTGCAGGGTTACCTTGAAAGCACTCTAAAAGTGCCATTTGTGACAGCAGTGTGGGACAAATTCAGGTACAGCACAGTGCTGCAGCCTTCTAGAATCAGCCTCATGGTTTCATCCTGTTATATGGAGAGAGAAAAAGGATAATTAAAAATAGCTCTTCTTTAAGAGCATATTTACCCTTGTCAATGATACATGTATTGGTAAATGGATAATTGTGACTAGCATATAATATAGTCAATTATATAACCAAACTGTATGATTGCCCCAGAATTGACTCTGAGAAGCCATCGTGTCAAAAGTCCATTTGTTCCCTCACTGATAACACCGGGGAGGAGTCGATTTATTCCAGGACCATCATCCTAACATAATATACCCAACCCCGAAATTGGTAAGTGACCCTCTGCCCCGGGCAGTCCTGTAGCAGGACGTTGGCCAGGCGGTTTCCCTACTTGTGCTGCCGGTATGGGGGCAGTCTCGCTCTGAGGCTAAAAAGCCACTGTCACCAAGCGGTAGAGAAATGCATCTCCTGCAGCGCTGGTTTCAGTTACTTACATTTATGTTTGTGCACTCGGACAAATTGAGCTCCTGCAGATTCTTGCATTCACCTGGAAGACAAGAATAAAATTTATAGGACCAAAACCCAACAGGAGTTGGGTCCTCGAACTCGGGAATAACAAAGGTCTATTTAACACCCCGCTGCAAACACAATGCACATCATTTCTCTATTGCCCCACGATAATGGGTCGATCCCACCGCTGAAAGTTTTTGGCGGGCCAACAGAGGTGCAGATGAGTAAGGGCCTGGGAGACGGGCCGTCGACTTGGTTCGGCTGGCTGCTACAGCTGACAACGGCTTTCATCACTTCTGATGCGCTCACAAAGGGTTAGCTGCCGGTTTCGTAATCGCTGCGCATCCACAAAAGAAAGCGTAACCGATCCAGGCGAGTCAGCAATGCACCGCGGGGGAATATGCTGTCATTCTTTCTTCATCATTATTGGATTATATTAAGGAATTCTTTCTCACTCCAAAATTAAAATGATGGTTGGGACATTCACGCTTTAGTTTAATTGGTTGTGAAAAAAATACCCCATAACCAACGCCTCTGATTGATAGCAAATATATTCTGTGAAAAACAAACAACAAAAAAAGGCAGATTGGGTATTGACATTAAAAACAGCAGTTTGAGCTGGGAACTGGAAGGGTGGGGACGTGGTAGATTACATGAGAGAACAACATTTAGTAAACTTTGTGGCATGAACCTACAGCTGCAAGCATGGCCTTCAAAGTAAGCCATGACCATTCTTTAAAGATATGCTGCACCAACACGGGTGCATGCACATATAAACTCCACTTTGATGTAAATTTGTAAGCTTTAAAGAACGCGCACAGATAAATAACGTAATTGAAAGTGTAGTAAAAAACCAACCCAAACAGGGTATACAACAGGGTCTTAAAAGGGGAAAAATGAGAAACAGTTTAAGGAACAAATGAGCAGAGAGCATTAAAGTCTGTTACTTCATTCTGTGCTTCACCAGTCTTCGGGTTTCCTGGGCTATGTTTTGCTCTGATTTCCACTAACGTAACTGTTGTACTCCTACAGGGACCGCAGCTGTAACTCGTCTTTGCGAGCACCAGCTACCTAAGGCTCTCCTCCGCTTCACTCTCATAGGGATTCCCACCCCCGCTGCAGCTGTGACAGGCCGCCTTCTGGCCAGGTAGAGGATGCGGTTGCTTGTGGTTCTTCTCATCCTCCTGGTTTGCGGTTCTGCCGACTCCAGGAGGGCCAGGAATGGGGGCGGGCGGGAGGGAGGCCGAGCCAAGGCCAGGACAGGCCCCGTCAAACGCTTTGCCGCAGATTGCAAGGAGTACACAGAGGCCGGAGAGAAGTACCTGGACTGTCAGGACAGGCAGCTGACCGCCATCCCCACTGGCTGGTCAGAGGATATCGTGCACCTGCTGCTGGCTAGGAACAAGATCCAAGTGTTGCGCAATGACGCCTTTGCCCAGCTCAGGAACCTAAAAAGCCTGGACCTGCAGCAGAACGAGCTCACCAGGATCGACGAGCGGGCCTTTGCCGGGCTGGACCAGCTGACAACGCTGCTGCTGCAGCACAACCACCTACAGGTGGTGACCGAGGAGGTCTTCATCCCGCTACCCCACCTGAAGTACCTACGCCTCTACGATAACCCCTGGGACTGCCACTGCCAGCTGGACAGCCTGGTCAGGACCCTGCAAGTCCCCAGCAACCGTAACCTGGGGAACTACGCCACATGCGCCGAGCCCCTCGCCCTCCGGGGCCAGAAGCTGAAGAAGGTCAAACCGGAGTTGCTTTGCCCCGAGGAAAATGTGTTCCAAGAACACGAGGAACCCATGATCCCCAACCTCATTAAACCTGGCCCCGATGCCACCACCACGTGTCACACCTACATGTTCCCAAAGCCTCTAATGGACTGCAGCAGCAAAGGTAGGCCTTGCCGATCTTCACATTATTCAGTTTCTCTATCAGTAAAGCATGTGGGAGAATTCTCAGTAACGGCCAGACGGGAACAGGTTAAAAAACGGAAAGACAGGATTTAGTACCCAAATAGGGGAAAATGCAGCTCCTGACCACCAAGTACATAACATGGAGTCAC
>JAOVYW010002200.1:0-15342 GCA_025775045.1 Hiodon tergisus
CATTGAACTAAAGTCTGTAATGTAACAAAATAGGTAAAAAGCCAAGGGGGGTGAATACTTTTGCAAGGCACTGTACAAATGAATAACAAACTAAACAAAAACCTAACCATTCGTTATGGTCAGAACATGACAAACACTTGCCAAATAGTGGATCATTTCACAAATCTGAGAAACATTCAAAACGATTGATAAAATCTTTTTCAACATAAAAATACGAGTAAAATTTAGTATCCTTTTTCAGTCCTTTTTCCTCAACAAATTAAATATCTTAATAGAAAAATTAAGTGCTGCAGTGTGATACAGCACGCATGTAAGGTAGCTCAGACTGCAAAGTTTTAAAGTGTTTTAAAGTATAATGTCAATAAATAAAACAATAAATAGACAAAGAAATCTTAATTCTGGTCAGTATGCCAAACCCTTTTTACAGACGGTTAGGAACATTTTGTAAGTGTTTTAGCTGACATCAATAATGTAAACAAAATAAATAAAAAGAAAGATCTCAGATGTGGTCATTATCTTCTGTACTAGTTTTAAACAAGCAAATCCATTAACCTACAAGTTAGGGGCAAGAAACACAAGTCTGTCCACAGTCTCAGGTTTTAACGCTGCCCTATTTCAGGTTACAATGTTCCCTCCTGTGCTAAAAATCCTCTCAGAGGGGGAGCTGGTGGCAGGGATGCACAAGTCGTGCTTTGCTAGTTGGCTCACTCTTGGAATGTGTCTCTCATGCATCTTCCACCAATCCAGGGGTTCCGTTTCACTGTCTGCATCTGGAGCCATGTGGTAGTTCTCCAGCTCCCCCTCACTGACTGCATATCAGGGAGTCCTGTGTTGCTGGGGCATGGCTTCTTAAAAAGGTGCCCAGGGTTTTCCTCTGCTTCTTCTTGGCAGGTATAGCTACAGCAGCTCCTCCCTCTGCCTCTACTACTTCTGTTGTGTATGAAGCCTGTGAAGTGGATGGGCCTTGGTCTCCCTCCAGAATCTCAGACACCACTCTCATTTTGATGGCCTCAATCTTTTCTGACTTGATATATTGGGTCTTGAAGCATGGTTCTACCAAGGATGCCATATCAAGCAGGTCGTCAGGTCGTTCTCTAGTCATCATACTTCTCATTGAGATATTCCATGACCATTGTCTTTATGTCCTTTGTGAGCTGTGTGTCATCATCAGAGGGTTTCAGGACCCCTGTACTGAAGAGGTGCAGCACAGGCTTATGGTTGGACACACTCGCGTATGATTCACCAGAGAGTGAATCTGTGAACTCCAGAAGTGGCTTTAAGGCCTCGTTCATAGTTTCCAGCAAAAAAAAAAAAAAAAAAAACATTCTGAGCAAAGAGAAAATGACAGAAAATATCTTACTATGCATACTTGTCTCTTAACTAGACATATGAAAATATCATAAATAAATATTTAAATCAGTATTGCATGTCCTTTGAGCTGGTCATGGGCACTGCACTTTCTTCGGTGTTGCTCATTTAGCTTATTTTGCTTATTCCACTCCAACTACAAGCCTGCCAGCCACTCTGTCTGTAAACAATAAGACATGCTGGCTTGCGCAACTTAACTTGTGCAGCGCATACCTCTATTCCTGCGACATGATTGGCATTTGGCAGTTCGTGATTCGTTCGTGAAATCTAAAAAACATTTATTGAACATTTGTTATATTTCTGTTGAGGAAAATAATATCTCAGTAATTATTGTTATTGTTTTATCACCCAGCCCTAGTTGACCCCTGAGTGTGATCACCATCAGTGGAACCACACTCAGGTGCACAACGAGGTCCAATTCCAGGGCAATCAGAGCCTTCCCTCTCTGCATTGCTGCCCTGCAAAACTTGCTGCGGAGAATATGCCTCAACACCAGTTTCCTCACTACAGGTGGAAGTAATTGAAATGCCTCTTTATATTAGAAGATAGCAGCTGCCGGAAGTGTACTGGACAAACCTTAAGAGTCAGGATACGTTTCATTCAACTCTGAAGATGTTCGAGCCATGTTGGGAATTGGGGATGAATAAGTATAATAGCTTTGAGTGGATAATTGAAGGGCTGATAAATGAAATGGGTCTAAATACATACCAGAATCCCCCAAGAGTGATACTGCCACCAATTCCTTTGTGGATACTTCCTCAACCAGCAGTGGATCTAACATTATTGGAGGCCAGACAAAAAGAGGGTAAAGATGAACAGGAAGTAACAAGAGTAATGGAGTATGTTTGGCTAAAATACGGAAATACTATTCAGATATTGCTTCAAAAAATCCATATGGAGGACAAGTAGGAGTTGCAGTTATTATTCCAAAACTAAAGATCTCACAGCAGAAAAGAATAACTGACCAGGTGATGGATGAGCGTGTTTGCTTCTGGATGTATGCGTGTTCTATAGTTGGGGCTTGCGTATGAGTAGCATGGTCGAATTCATTGAGCTCTTTAAAACAACCCATTCTTTCACAAATGTTTGTAAAGGCAGACTGTGGCAATGGGACTGAATGAAACACCTGAATTCAATAATTAAGAGGTGTGTCCCAATACATATAGTGCGTCTTGGAGAGCGTAATCTTAGAGAGAGTGATCTCAGAGATCAGGTTGACATCAATTTTTGTATGGCTGTTCTCCTCTTATACAAGATGTATTAAATACTTTTCTTTTTATAAAAACTGTCTCATCGGAAAATCCTTTGTTGGCTCTTGAAAAGAATCTGGATCATAATTTCTGATCTACCAATTGGTGACCAGGATGGGATTCCACCCGGAGGACCACTGAAGACCCGATTTCTCAGAGCAAACAGCCAGGTGCACCTAAAACAACACAGGAGGTAAGAGCTGTTCATTTGTTATAGTTAAGCTAATTTTGGCTGGCTAAACCGAGTTCTTGGATCTGTTAGTGTGAATCTGGGGTAGGAAGAGAGGTAAAGGATTTGAGATTTATGGCAGATCCGGGGATAGGTTAATTTATTAACTATCCCGGGGTTCAGGTGGCGTCCTAAGCTCCTTGATAAACGGTGATGACCGTAGAGATACTGTGGATAGCAGGTAATTGGATACTGCAGAGTGCAGGTATCAGAGGAGCAGGCGGCGTCATGAACTCCTGTAGAAGGTCCTGAACGAAATAATTGCCATGTTGGGAGCAGATGGCGCCCCGAACTCCCACCATGGTGAAAGGGGATAAGCCTTTCGGCTTACCCACTACTGAGAATCATATGATCGAGTATCTCCAGATATATCCAAAAGATAATTTGTCATTAATACCGGTGAGCAAAAAGATTTGAGATCACAGCAGCCGTCTGGTCACTAGATGACATAAAACGCGTTAGGGGGGAAATGCATGCGGCTTAAAAATAAATCTGAAAAAATTGGCTGGTCAACTTTACTTATGGGTCAAATGCATAAACAAACTCAAATAGTTACAAACTGAATTGGATGCAACACAAAAAGCCCAGAATCAGAGACCGTCAGCGCTGCAGAACAATTACAAAAATCTAAAAATACGAGGCTGCAGCTGCTATATATAAGACAACACACCAAATTCCAATTCCGGGGCCCCCTCCATCTACTGAGCATCTCTACCCGTCACTGGAGCGTGTAGGTGAGGACTCAGAGGATGACATTGATTTGAATGATACATTTTTACTCGCCTGTAACAAAACGAGCAATTAAATCAAAAGTTGAAGGCGAACAAGAACGGTATGAACCTATGCAGCCTATGAACCTATTGCCTGCTGAACCAAAATACACATGTAAATGGTCTAAAAGGCTAACACATCCCAAAAAGGTATAGCAAAACTATAATGAAATTGAAACACATTAAACTAATATACCGATTACATCCGCTGGATGCAGCACAGATTCTTTCAGAATACTTTCAGAACGTGAAATGAAAGCTATAACGTGAATCTGCAAAAACAGGAAAAATTAAAAACATTTGGGAGCTGCGTGGGACAAATTAGAAATGCACTTACTCGAGGAGTATCCTGATGCTGTAGATTGGGCACAGGTGGCAGGTTGTAAACAGAAACCGAGTGAAACTGTCCGAGGTTGTGAAGAGAGGTTCAAGGCAGTGTGGGAGAGAAATTCGGGAATAGCATTTAGAACTGACTATGGATTTGATAATGCAAGTACTATTGCTATAAAAGCACAGTTTTTAGCTGGTGTCAAACCCTATATTGCTAAAGTAGTGAGAATGACTACACAAGGTTGGGACAAAGACAGGGTTGATATGAAAATGGTAGTCGGTAAATGCGAAAAAGTAGAGAGAGGGCTGGAAGCCAAGATAAGGGCAGTGCAGGCAGGGGGCTTGCCTAAGACAGACTGGAAGAAATGGCCCTTTCATAACTGTGGCAAGGAAGGATATTGAATTAAAGATTGTAATAAACCACGATCGAATTGAAGTAGAAGTAGAGGGCCTGCTGGGGTTATGGTGCCATCGTTAGTGCAATTCTTAAGTTACAAAGTGCAGAATGACAATGATAATATGACAGTATAATTTTAGAATATAATACAAACATATTACAAACAGGTCCCTGGTGGACAGACATTGAGAGGTGATAGGGAGGGAGGTGCTAGTGCGGAGGGTTTGAGTTCAGCAGGGTAACAGCTGCAGGAAAGAAACTGTTCTGCAGCCTGCTTTTCCTGCCGTCCAGGCTTCTGTAATGCCTCCTGGATGGGTGGAGGCTAAATAGTTTGTGGTTGAGGTGGAAGGGATCCCTGATGATGCTGCGCGCCCTCCGCAGACACCACTTCCGCTGGATGTCCACAATGGAGTCGCTGCTGCGCCTTCATGACCAGGGTGGAGAGAGAGATCCAAGAGAGATCCTCAGAGATGTATATTCCCACGGATTTAAAGCCAATCACACGCTCCACCTCAGATCAATTTATGTATATGTGTGTGCAGCGTTTGGATTTCCTGAAGTCTACAATGACTTCTTTGGTCTTTTTGGTGTTAAGGGCCAAGTTGTTTTCGGCGCACTATGCCACCAGGTGCTGAACCTCCTCCCTGTAGGCCGACTCATCATTGTTGCTGATTCGGCCTACCACTGTGATGTCATCTGCGAACTTGATAATGGTGTTTGATGCGTAGGCAGGCACACAGTCATGGGTGAAGAGGGAGTAGAGGAGGGGACTGAGTACTCAGCCTTGTGGAATACCGGTGCTCAGAGTCAGGGTAGATGAGGTTTGATTGCCTAGCCTGACTGACTGCAGTCTGTTGGTCAGGAAGTCCAGGGTCCAGTTGCAGAGGGAGGTGCTGATGCCCAGGTCATGGAGTTTAATGACCAGCTTGGCGGGGATGATGGTGCTGAATGCTGAAGTGAAGTACGTAACTTTTCATTCATGGCTTCTTGGGACTTCAAACGAGGTTGCCGATTTTTCCTCCAAAAGTGAGAAAAACATAGAACCATGATAATGGTTGGGCGATAAATGACATTTTCAGTTATCAGTTTTCTGCAGTAAATGATCAAGATGATAAAAACCGTCATTTTAATACTTTACATGTTCTATACATTCAATGCCGTCTCCTGCTTACTTTCTCTTGCTGAATTTAATATTAAGTTAAATTATTTGATTGGTGCCCTAACCGAATGTCAGCGTATTTGTTTAATTGTAGCGCACGCACATACACCCTGACAGCATAATGTTTCCCCTGGCGATATGCTATCCAAGCATTAACAAGTCCCGACCATACATAAGATTCAAGTAGATTGTAGATCGGAAGTATTGTGGGTGGTATGGCTGTATTCGAGAGACCTACGGAGTTAGAATATTTTTTTCTTTGAGAAGCAGTGTTTGAAAAGCTGGCTATGTGCAGACCTCCTGGCTATGTGAAGACATCCCAGACAGCGCATTACATCTGTCGGGCTTCCAGCTGATCGCACTGCCGGAGTTAACGGGGAAAATGAGAGGCGGTGGAACATGTGTTTACATCAATGAAAGTTAGTGTAAAGATACAACAACATTAATGAACACGTGCTGTCCTAAGTTGCAAGCGCTCTTCATCAACTGTAAGCCTTTCTACTCGCCGTGGCAGTTTTCCTCGTTTATTCTGGTGAATGTGGACCCACATTGACTCCGTTGTGAAAAAGGACCAGCAGAGGTTGTACTTCCTTCGCTAGTTGAGGAAGTTCAACCGGCGTTGCTAATCCAGTTCTACTCAGTAGTCATTAAGTCTGTCCTCTGCACTTCAGTAACTTCAATAAAACGGACACCAGAAGACTACAAAGGACAGGCATTTACTACACAAAAGGATCCTCTAATTGCCTCATTTTTTCTGTTTGCTCAACCTCTGTGAAATCTAGAGGCACTGCAGGGGTTGATCGTGCATTCACCGCTATCCCAAAGGGCAGCATAGGCGTTTACATCACAACAGCCCCATCTAGTTTTCTCAATTTAGTTGTCTGCACAGCCTTAACACAGTTTAGTTGCCACCATCCCAAAAGGCTGCACAGGAATTTACTGCACAATAGCAGCTTCTAATGGCCTCAATTTTGCTGTTTTCACAAATGTACCACAGTCCAGAGGTACGGGAGGGGCCGATTGAGCAGTCTCTGCCATACCAAGGGGCAGCACAGGTGTTTTCTGAACACACGGCCCTTCTATTGGCCTCAATTTTCTGCACAGTCTTAGCGTGGTCCAAATGCACTTCAGGGGCTCACCGTGCACTCACCACCATCCCAAGGGGTAGCACAGGCATTTACAACTGTAACACCCCCTCTAGTTTCCTCAATTGTGCAGTCTGCATGGTCCAAAGACACTGCAGAGGATGTCCGTCATCCAAAGGGGTAATGCAGCCATTTACTGCACAAATGCTCCCTCTAGTGGCCTTCACTGCCTTAGAGCATGTGCTTATTTCCCTGATGCTACTATCCCATGGCCTCAAAAATATTAACAACATTTGCATAATAATGCTAACAAACACAAAAACATGCTAATGCTAATGCATGCTATTGTTGCTAACGTAGATATGTTAACTAGCGTTTACTGCACAAAAGCTACCTCTCATAGTCTTAATTTTTCTGTATGCGCAGTCAAAGTCCTGAGGCAATTTGGAGGCTGTGCAGTCACCATCATACCAAGGGCAGGCATTATATAAAAAATGCCCCCTCTAGTGGTGTAAAATTAGCTGTCTGTGCAGCCTTAGCACAGTCCAAAGGCACTCCGGGTGCTCACAGTGCAGTTGAAACCATACAAAGGGGCTGTACAGACCACTACTGCACAGAAGACCCCTCTAGTTGTATCAATTAAGCTGTCTACACTGCCATAGCAGGCACTTCAGGTGGGCAGCACAGGCATTTACTACATAGAAGCTACCTCTAATGTCCTTATGTTAGCTGTATGCGGTTTAGGGTTAGGGTTAGGGTAAAGAAGCATGTAATAAAACTTGATACCTGCTTCATTAAGATTTTCTCTTTCCAATGTATCAGTGGGTGTGGATCTAGTGCGTGTCTACATGTGGTCATTCGGCAGTGCAGGGGTCGGCTGATTAATTGCGTGCTTTGTCAACTCGAGGTTGACCTATACAGCCTATACTTACCAGAAAGGCCCCTTGTAGTTTTGTTAACACCGCTGGGTTTCCACAACAAGGCAGAACTGTCAGAAGTTGTTTTTTCTGGTCCTGGATCTGCATCTGGTCCTCTTCTCTGCTGTGGCTGGAAAATATGGTAGGGAAAAGTTTCCCCAGCAACTTTCCTGTAGGTTATTACTCCATGAGGACTATGGGAGGTATACCCTGCAGCTTCGTTGGCACCGTAAGATATCCACTGCAAGGTTGCCTCCTGTTTTATCTGCTGCAGGTTTGAACGCTGCCTTGTTGTTTAGGTCCGCTTTGGTCCACGGTTACCTGCTATCCCATTATCCTAAAAGAGGAAGCAGAGTTATGCAATTTGATTTTTGATATGGTTACGAATTACTCGGTTTGTGATGTGCTCCGTCCCAGCACAATAGCGACCCCACTCTCTCCTGTGAAAATGATTGTGTGAGCTGGCAGATCCAGTGGCAAAAGCTACCTCTCATGGCCTCAATTTATACCCAGCCGTACCGAAGTAATGAGGCAATTTTGGGGGCTGACTGTGTAGTCACTGTTATCCCAAGGGGCAGCACGCACGTTTACTTCACAAAAGCTCCATCTAGTTGCCTCAATTTAGAAATTTCCACAGCCTTGGCGTAGTATAGAGACACTTCAGGTGCTCACTGTGCAGTTCCCATCATCCAAAGGGCAGTACAGTGTTTCGCTGCAAAAAGACCCATCTAGGTGCCTCAATTTATCTGCCTGCACAGCCTTAGCGCATCTAGGGCCATTTCAGATGCTTATTTTGCTGAAGGTACCATCCATACGGGAAGCACAGACGTTTCCTGCAAAAAAGCCGCCTCTAATGGCCTCAATTTTGTTCGACCTAAGTGCAGTCCAGAGGCACAGCAGTGGCTGACTGTGCAGTTTCTGCCATGCCCAAGGGCAGCTCAGAAGTTTTCTGCACAAAAGCCCCCCCAGTGCCCTCAACAGCTATCTCCACGGCCATTGCAAAGTCTAGAAGGACTTCAGGTTCTTATTTTGCTGTTCCAACCACCCCAAGGGGACTAATTGTGCAGTCACCGCTATACCAAAAGGCAGCACTGGTGTTTTCTACACACCACCCCCCTCAATATAGGTTTCTGTGCAGCCTTAGGACAGTGCATGGGCTGACTGTGCAGGTGCCTCCATTCCAAGGGGCTACAGAGACGTTTACTTCACAAAAGCCCCCTCTAATGGCCTCAATTTTGCTGTTTGCTTGAGCTCAGCGTAGTCTAGAAGCACTGCAGGAGCTGATTGTGCAGTCACCACCAGCCCAAGGGGCAGCAAAGGCGTTTAAAACAAACAAAAAGGATTCTCATTTTAGCTATCTTCATAGCCTTATCTCAGTCAAGAGGCAATTCAGGGATTGACTGTACCATCTCAGCCATCACAGGAGGCAGCAGAAGCGTTCACTACACAAAAGCTATATCTAGTGGCCTCAATTTAGCTGTCTTCACTGCCTTCAGGGACGTATTTCTAAGTTGCAAAATAGGGGAAGCACAGGCGTTTACAGCACATATGCTCTCTCCTGTGGCCTCACTTTAGCTGTATGCACAGCCCTATCAATGCTATCCCAAGTGGTAGCACAGGCAGTTACTTCACAAAAGCCCAATATTGTGACCTCACTTTAACTTTCTGCACAGCCTTAACGCATTTACAGGCACTTCAGGTGTCTATTTCGCAGAAGCTACCATCCATAGAAACACAGAAGAGACACCTGTCACCAGCAGCAAGTTAATCTTCTCCTTCCTGCAGAAAAAGAAATTGGCTACTCCAAATAGGACACATGCACCATCAGGTGATGTGGAGGCCTACCTGGCAGATGGGGACATCAGCTTTACTGATGACCCAGTAAAAACAGCATAGGACTACTTACAGTATTTCCCAGTATTTTTCAGTAAACATTGTTTACACATGTTTGCTGAATCTTTGGCTAATTTTACCAAAACTCTAAACACAAAACATAAAACCACAAACACAAAATCCAAAACTCTACAAATCTCTAGCAAAAGCAAACACTGCATTCAAAACTGTTTTATTTTTGCATCAAAATGACACACACGCGCGTCATATGAACAGATCTGTCTACCAACCAACAACACACTGATGTGCTCAACACAAAACACTATTGTGAATATGATATGGTATTTTATTTATTGTCATTTACTGAACATTTTGACACATGAGAATGAAATATGTACTCAGGACCAGCAATGTACTATATAAAATATACATACAATAAAACAAATAATTTAATAGACAAAAGACTAAAACCTATTTTTAAAAAAGCAGTGCCATCTACATTATGCTCTTTATGTATGTATACTGTTGTATACTGCAGTCCGACGTTTCAGTAGGCCTATGTTACACAGGGATTGTTGGCCAGTGTTACAGTAACGTAATTTCATATTGAAAGAAAATAGATTATTTTAGCTTACTGTAACCAATCATTGTGGATCTTCTGCAGAACTGAGAGATGGCCAGGTCATGGTGGAAGACACCGGCTGTTCACACCAGAACAGGAGACCACTATTGTGAGCATGGTGGTGGTAAACAATACCATTAGACTACGAGAAATCCATGCCTCTTCTCCAGGCAATGGAGGATGCATGTGGTGATGTTGTGATGTGGTGATGTTGATGTGGGAGCTTTCGGCGGCTGGATCCGTCACTCTGGATCCAGTCACTGCTATCCCATGGAGACTGTACATACGTTTATTTCACAGTAGACCCCTCTACTTGCCAAAATCTAGCTGTCTACACAGCCTTAACACAGTCTAGAAGACTTCAAGTACTTATTTTGCTGTTGCTACCATCCCAAGGGACACCACAGGCATTTACTGCACAGGAGCTTCCTCTAATGCAGTGGTTCTCAACACCGGGGGCATGGAGAGATCGGAAGGGGGGGTGCAAATTGTTTTAAAGCAAAAAACAGTGACAGGGCATCATTTGGGTACTCAGTGTATTTTATTGCTTTTCAAGTAGATTGTACATAAATGAAAAAACTCACTCTGCATTAAAAAAAAACAACCTGTGTTTCCTCTCCCTCTGCATTTTCTTTTTTATGGTGAGAGGCGGAGCTTAGCCTGCCTTATCTAGCTGTCAGTGCAGACACGTTTCAGAACGTCAGCAGAACGGATTCCATATTGGTAAAAAGTTTATGGAGAAGTTCGTCACACGTGCCTAAAGGATTTGTGGCGATGATGCGATTTCAGCACCAACCCCTAAGAAGTGTAAAACATGAAAGTATGACATTAGCTATCTTCAGTTTGGCTTTACAGTGGCTGGGACAGATGCTGAACCGCTGCCCCAGTGTGTCATATGCGCAGATTTGCTGGCAAATGATAGCATGAAGCCATGCAAATTGAAGCGCCATTTCGAAACCAAACACCCGACACTCCAAAACAAAGCCTTATATTTTTTCTAATTAAAGTTATCTTTCCTTGCACAGCAGGAACGCAACATCAGCAAACAGTAACAGGTGTCTTGAAGCGTCCTACTGCATCTTGCAACAAGTTGCTAAATTAGGAAAAACTCACACAATTGCTGATGCGTTAATCTTACCTCCTGCCAAAGATATCTGTCAAGTCATGTTTGGAGAGAATTTCACGCAACAGAATGGTGACATCCCCCTTTCTAACGACACCGTTAGCTGCCGCATATCTGACATGGCAAGTGATGTTAAGGAGCAATTGCTAGCTAACATCATGCAAAGCCAGTACTATGCCCTGCAGCTTGATGAGACAACTGATGTTGCAGGGCTAGCACAGTTGCTTACCTATGTCAGATATATCAAAAATTGTAATATTGAGGAGGATACTCTTTTCTGTCAGTCTCTTCCTGCGCACACAACTGGCAAGGCATTGTTTAAAGTTCTGGATGTTTATATACGGGATACAGGCATGTCATGGGATCAATGTGTTGGAATATGCACAGACGGGGCCTATTCAATGACTGGGAGGGTTAGCGGTCTGGTCACTCGTGTCCAGCATTTAGCCCCTTTAGCCAAGTGAACGCACTGTATGATTCATTGTGAATCTCTCGCATTAAAGCAAATGCCTGAGTCTCTGGAGTCAGTTTTAAAGCAGGCAGTGCAAATGGTCAATTTCATTAAAGTACGGCCATTAAAAGCAGGCTTTCCTTGCTTTGTCAGGAAATGGGAGGCAAACGTGAGCAGCTCCTATTTCACACTGCACTGAGGTTTGCTGGCTTTCCAGAGGTCGGGTTTTTGCATCGAATTGCGTTCAGAGGTGAAGACGTTTCTTGTTGATGTGAAGTCAAACCCTGGACAACCCCCTGTGGTTAGCGCATTTGTCATACCTTGTAGACATTTTCGACAGGTTGAATTTGTTGAACATATTGATGCAAGGGAGAGATGCCAAAATCTTGCTTCTTTCAGGCAAAGTCAGTGCATTCATTGGCAAATTGGATCTTTGGTGTGATCGGCTGATTAATAAAATTTCCCAACTTCACTGACTGTGTGCAAGAGACAGGTGTAAATGTCTCTCCTTTGATTAACACAGTCGCTCAACATGTTGAAGGACTGAAACAACAATTTGGCCGGTATTTCAGTGAGGATTTCAGTTCATTTGCTTTGGTCTAAGATGCCTTCAGTTGCCCAGGAAAATACTTTTCAGTTGACATGGAGGAGCAGTTAGTCGAATTAAAGAGATTGCAACACCTCTATATCTCTTGATCTCTGCCTTCTTTTTGGTGGAGTGTGATGACTGAACATCCTCAGTTGTCTGACGCCGCTGTAAAATTACTTCTTCCATTCTCCTCAACTTATCTGTGCGAGGCCAGGTTTTCAAAACTGACTGCCTTTAAAACAAAATATAAAAAAATATCAAGACGGAGGATAACATCAGGCTTGCGCTGTCCAACAATGAACCACGAATTGCGCGTCTTTGTAAAAAGAAGCAAGCGCAGGTGTCCCACTAATTGATTTAACAATGTCTATCGAGACGTTCCCTGCGTCCCAATTCGCATAACTCGCAAATGTTTTTAGACTGCAAGATGAATGGAATGCCAGATGTTTTACATGTTACACGTTACTACAACCTAGAGTTCTCTTTTTCAACGATCATTTAAAAAGTTTGATCATTTAAAAAAAAGTCATTAAGTTATTTAAAAATTATAAAAGTTATGAAAAGTCATTTAAAAAGTATAAAAGCACAAAGTTAAAAAAAAAAAGTCGACCTATCTATCAAAAAGAGATTTATAGATTAGGTTATATATAGATAGATTTGATATAGAATAGATAATCATTATACCTGGTCTCCTCCAATATGGGGGGGGGGCCTTGGTGCCACATGATAGGGGAGGCTTTGGGGGGCTTTAGTTCCAAAAGCTTGAGAACTGGTCTTGAGGAACTTCATGTGCTTATTTCGCTGTTGCTACCATCCCAAGGGGCAGCACAGGCATGTATTGCACAAGAACTAACTCTAATGGCCTCAATTTTGCTCTATGCCCAACCTTTTCGCACTTCAGAAACTGCATGGACTGACTGTGCAATCACCACTATCCCAAGGGGCAGGAGAAATGTTTCCTTCAAATAAGACCCCTCTAGTCAATTTGGCTATCTGCGCAGCCTTGGCGAAGTCCATGGTCACTGCTGGGGCTGACTGTGCAGTCACTGCTATCCCAAGGGCACCAAAAGCATTTACTGCACAAAAGCAGCCTATAATGGCCTCAATTTTACTTTTTTCTCGACCTCAGCACAGTCCAGAGGCACTGCAGGGGCTGACTGTTTAGTCTCTGTCATCCCAAGGGGCACCACAGCCATTTACTTCACAAAAGCTACCTCTCGTGACCTAAAATTTTATGTATACCCAGCCTTAGCGAAGTACCGAGGTAATTTAGGGGCTGACTGTACGGTCACCGTTATCCCAAGGGGCAGCACGCACGTTTACTTCACAAAAGCCCTATCTAGTCGCCTCAATTTAGCAGTTTCTGCAGCCTTAGCGCAGTCCAGAGGTTATCTTCAAAAAAGCCCCCTCTGGTGACATCAGTTTTGCTTTTTTTCACAGCCTTAGCACCGTCCAAAGACAATTCAGGTGCTCACTGTGCAGTTTCCATCATCCCAAAGGGCAGCACAGATGTTTTCTGCAAAAAAGACCCATCTAGTCTACACAGCCTTAGCGCAGTCTAGAGGCACTTCAGTTGCTTATTTTGCTGTTGGTAGAATCCCAAGGGGTAGCCCAACCCACAAAAGCTACCTCTAATGGCCTCAATTTTTCTATATGCGCAAGCTGTACACACTTCAGAGATACAGCAGGGCTTGACTATGCAGTGTTTGCCTCAATTTACATATCTGTGCAGTCTAAGTATAGTCCAGAGGCCCTGCACTAACTGTGTAGTCACTGCCATCCCAAGGGGCAGCACAGGCATTTGCTAAACAAGGAGGAGCGAGGCACGCCCACTCAAACAAGCAGTGAGAGGTGGGTTGATGACTGTGAAGGAGGGGCAGAGGTCTCATGGGGAAGAGGGGGAAGGTTAGTGCAAGGTAAATTGTGGATAGAAGAAGATCATAAAGCCAGTCAGAGAAAGGAAAGCAGAAGAGGGGGCAAAGGCGTTAATGGAAATCGAGAATCAAATGAAGAGGCGCTTTAGGGTATTGGAAAAGCCCATCGGTTTTTAATAGAGTTTTGGTCCAGGATTTGAAGCATTTTGGCCCTGAAGGTTGAACAACCTTGCTCTGCCCAGTTGGCAGAAATTGAGGCTCTAACTACAGCATGTCAATGGGCAGCTAGCAACCGTGTTAATATTTATACTGACTCAGCTTATGCATATGGTGTTTGCCATGTATATGGTACTATCTGGAAACAACAAGGTTTTCACATGGCAGATGGTACGTCCATTATGCATGGGTCAGCGATTACAGATTTGCTAGAAGCTTTGAAGTTTCCAGATGCAGTAGCCATTGTCCAGTGCACCAGAAAACTCTGGTGGCTAAGGGTGACAACTTGGTGTCAGTACTAGTGGCAGAGGAGCCTGGACCCACAGGGGACCTGACCTTTCTTATTGCAGCGCAAGAAAAACTTAGTGTGTATGAAGTAAGTGCATAGCTAAAAAGGGGAGCAGTACAGACACAGGATGGTTCCCAAAAAAGGGTTGTGGAGAGGCTCAGCAGGACATTTTGTGGTGCCCACATCATTAGTCCACAATTAAGGATGTGCATGGTCAGGACGCAAGGGGGGAAGTGATAAAATGTAGTCAGCATTCATAGTGGTCACCCTGTATGGTGGACCGAGCATTAACTGACTGTGAGATATGTGCAAGCTTTAATATCAGAAAGTGTTTTTTTTTAACGCCAATTGGACACAATCCAGCACCTGACAGACAGTTTAGACATCTCATAATAGATTATGTAGATATGATGGAACGGGTCCAGAACAAAAGATACATGCTAGTTGTAGTAGACAGGTTCAGCAGGTGGATAGAAGCGACACCTACCAGCAGTCCAGATGCCAAGTCAATGGCTAGATTTTTGTGTAAAGAAGTGTTTCCCAGGTTTGGGATTCCAGACAAAATCAGTTCAGACAATTAACCACATTTTGTGGCTGAAATAGTGGGTTGTGACCAAAATGTTGGGAATCAGATGACGCTTTTGGTGTGTATATCACCCACAGTCACAGGGAATGGGGGGAAAAGGGCTAATGGCAGCCTAAAAGCGAAAATAGCTAAGATATGTGTAGATGGCAAAATCAATTGGGTGGAAGATGGAGCTAGCTTTTTTACAGTAAACGTCTGTTCTGCCCCTTGGGATGGCGGTGACTACACAGCTAGACCTTGCAGTTGCTCTGGAC
>JAOVYW010002203.1:0-15341 GCA_025775045.1 Hiodon tergisus
TATATTATATACCATCTTCCCTAAGGTTTTTTTTTTTTGTCAATTGTCTTTTCATGCACAAACTCACAAAGCCATTGCTTATGTGTGAAACAGTGCTTGATAATTCATGAAATAATGAAACCTAAGCTATAGAGACTTGCTAATACACAGCATATTGATGTTTTTTTGTTACACAGTGACTAATGCTCTTGTTTGCAAAGCCTCTAGCTTCAGTATGTCTTTCTCCTCTTGCATGCTGGCCTGGAACTCCTCTGCCTTAGCCGCCATTATCGCGACTCAGCTCACAACACCCTACATTCGCATTGCCCCGGCGGCTGGCGACAACCAACTAACAGGTCAGGCATTAATCTGCCCAGCAACACCACCTTCCTTTCCTGTAGATGTGTGTCCATCCGAGTGTTTGTGCCAACTGGGTTTTCTCCCTCGTAAATTTCTGTGTTTGTAAGCGTGTGTGTGTATCTGTACGTATGCCATCTGTATGGCATTATTTTTTTCTCTTGTCTGTGATCACTTTGTTCTGTGTCAAAGGCAATACTCTCTAGGAGCTTGTAGTTATAGTTTATTTATTCCACTGCATGCTCCCAATCCCCTGCCCCAAGTGTGATGTTTTGTAATGCCCACCTAATAAATCTGAGTCTGTTCTTCATTGTTGGGGAGGAATGGGTGGGGAGTTTGGATTAAGTGGTTTCTCTTTTAGTTTCACATGGTGCATAAGATGCCTGAATTTTTTATTGAAATCTGGTATCTGGTTTTCTTATGAAAATGAAAAATCTATGTACACCTTTAAAAACCCAACAGCAACAGGAAACCATAACAAAGCCATCATGTTAAACTTTCTGTTAAAAAAACAGTGGCCTCTAAATTTACAGAGGCGATAGCATTTAGTATATAGGGGAATTCATCGTCTTAGTTAAAGTTGGAGAGTGCAGCCAGTAATTAAAGTTGGGTAATGGCTATAAGAAATAGAATAAAAAAGACTCTCCACTAGGCGCTGAACCTACCAGTTTCCAACATGGTGTAAATCCAATAAATTGTTTTCAGCAGGATCTTCATTGGCATGAAAAGAGCACAGGAAAATATTACCGCTATGAACTGTAAGAAAAATAGTTCAGGAGGCAACCTTTAACCCAAGGTCAAGAGTGAACACAATGTCTCAAATATTACCATTCAACACCAGCTGCCTGCATGAGAACGATTTGGTACAAACTGACTCTATGTTTTACTTTTTTTTTGATGAAATAAACAAAATGCTCAGACATCAGGTGTGGGATGGAAAATGTGAAGCTAATGTTGAGAATAACGCCATTCCTTCTACAGTTATCTGGTGACACTGCTTTTCAGTTACTATTGCACTTACCCAAGACGCTTGACTGCTGACCACAGTTTGTTCAGGGTATTCCCTCCAGTTCTCCCGAGGTCCACCCCCATTCAGGTGTTTCGTTCAGAACCAATTTGTGGAATCCGCAGTGTAACTGGGCTTAGAGATCCAGATGCTGTTGCGCAAGGGAGAAATGTATGTGGTTCTGCCCCTTTACAGGTGTGAAGGGTGTAAAGTACTTTCTGTTGACTGGTTGAACAAAGGGGCTACTCTACGTGTAAGAGTACATGCATGCATTTGACACCTCTACAAGCAGGAGACTTCACATGGGGCCAGGTCAGAAAAATACATGTATTCAGAAAACTCCAACAGGACTTATAGATTATGAGCAGTGCAGCAAGCTGCCAACTTTGCCAACTTTGAAAGGTGCAAGTCTCAACCTAAATCAGTAGAGCCTGCAATAGACAGAGGAAGAACCACCCAACGTAAATAAACAATATTGTTTTGCGATGTACCCAGGAATGGTGAATCATTCCCAAACACTGCTCATGCACATGCTATCCTGTATACTTATGCTGTCTGATACAATATTTACTGAATTTATGTTGGTGAAAATATAATCATCCATGGATACTCACATGGATTTAAAGAAGTCGCTGCAGGGTTTAACAAAGTCGTTTAGAAAACGACACATCTCACAAGTTCACAAACGCTTGTAATTTGTAGTATTTTGTTCCCCTTGTTTTCTCTGGATTTCATCAGGAACTAAAGTGTGTTTGGATAAAGAGAGATGAATGCTTTACATTTCTTTTATAAATAAACAAACCAGTTCCCTCCGCCCCACATTTCAAAAAAGCTTTTAGGATTAAGATTTCTTGCTGCCATATTGATAAAGAAGTGTAACATTTGGAAATGTCTAGTTTGCACAGTAGAATTTTAAATATTTTTGGCACTTTCCTCGACATTTCTTTGTGCACTTGCAAATTTATGTTTGTCTGTGCCAAAAAAATGATCAACCAATATTATTCCTGGTTTCTTTTGAGCTGTGTGGATTCGGCCTAAGGATATTAACTTAGTGAGCGCAGTGTATTTTGTAATTTTATATTACCTACTCAGTTACTTTATGATACTTCTGTTCGGTTTCATGTGTGAATGAAACATTTTATATTTCTGTCATTATTCACTCTTTTCCAGAGCAACATATGTAAGTGGCATAGACGGCAGATGTCTTTTGATTGTGATATTTTGCTATGTATCTTTCAACAAATATATCTCAGCTGTCTTTTCATTTAGCAAATTCTTTATTATCTTTATTTTTTTTCTTGAAATTGAATATATTTCAGCTCTGTTATATTGGCCTATGAATTAAGTCCTTTCCCTCATAACCAGAATGGCGCTGGTTCAAATCTCCGAATTGCAGTTATAAATTTGAAAGTACTCAAATAGAATTGATTAATTATCCAACATTATAAATAGATAAAGTGTAAAATTCTACACTACACAGCTCGTAAGCACCAGATAAATTACAAAATAGGAATAATAAATATAGCTGTAAGCAGCAATTAAGGGGACCAAGCAGCAAAATTCAAAGGATTCTACATATGGGAAACATAAAGTACTGTGAAAAAGTTACCACCTTTTGCCTTTAAACCTGCACCAGTTTTCTTAGGTAACTATCACTGTGAATTGCGTGCTAATTTAAGCATAACCTAACCCTTCTAACACTTTTGTCCAAATTCCGTGGCCTGCAATTTGGCAAGGCAAAGCTTTGTGAGAATGAGATAATGAAAACTGAATAATAAAAGGAATATGTGAATAATCTCAAATTAAAAATACATTTTGAAGCCCAGCTGGCTGACTTTTCTGCAGATGTTACATAAACAAAAAGAAAAGATGAATACAACTCCAAAATATCTCCAAAATAAAAGATGTTCAACTTTCATTATTATTATTTTCATTATAATAAAATCTCTGAGACAACACAAAATCAATCTCTAAATCTAGACCATACATACTTCTATAAAATATATAAAAATAATTGTGGAAGACAATGGTAGCCACAACATTCATTTTTGAAGTGGCCTGAGGCAAAGTTTTGGTTGCTCAGCAACTGGGCAGCCATTATTTTCCAGCCTTGTTGTATTTTTGAGAAGACTTAAGACTCATGTCTTAAATTTGAAATAGTTTAAATCCCACGGTGACTTATCTATGTTTTCTGCCAAAACAATAACCCAGTCAAATCCATCTTTTATTTATAACGGTATTGTATAGGACTGTGGCCCACGGGGACTGAGAGCAGCGGGGACAAGGACATGGGGGGAGTGTGTATGCCTTTTATTTCGGCATTTTCAAATAACACCATTACAACAAAGCCCAGAACTTAACCAAAACCAGAGAAACTCAAAAACTTCCCACACTTGGGAAAACCAAAATAAAACATATTTTACCAATTTAAATAAACATTTTAAACTTTACTACAATTAGGTAATAAAGCTAAACCAACTTACAACCACCAAACATCCATCCGATCCACCAACCTCCCTTAAGCCAGCACTGTTGGCAGTCTAGTGGCCTCTCTTATTTCAGGCTGTTTAATTATTCTCACTCTGGTAGTTGTACCACTGAAGGTTGTGATAGAAATTTTGGGCCTCACTGCAGAACTGGGGGTATGCATTTAATGACCTGTTTTGTCGAGTGTGATTTATCACCTGTTTTGGTTTGCTTTGTGTGATATATTTGTCATTTTATTATTGGCAGTCCCATCTATAATACTGTACCAACTGGGGGAATTATTAGGTGCATCATATGTTCCTGAGCATTTTCTTTTTGATCTGATTTGAGGACAATAATTTTTATACCAAGTACTTTTAAAACTAGCCAACTGTGACTATTGGGGTAAAAGGTGCCCTCGTATTTGGTTCAGAAGCAACAGATGCCCCTTATATCAGCTTTCAGACTACTCGGTTTTTCTCCTTAGGACTCTGCATTGTTAGCGGGAGTAGATAGTGGTAACAAGTGTTTATTTGGGCCAGAGTGCCCGGTATTCAGGTGATGACTGTCCTTTACTATAACTTCTTCCCCACAGAACACCCTAAGGCTTGCCGTGTCGTTTGTGAATATTAAAATGCGTTGTTTTTAGTTAGAAAATAACAAAAACTATGGGGGTGAAAAATGTTTTACATTTCACTTGATTACCAGTTGAGACAGCCAGTGTTGTGGCAGTCGTGATCGTGGATGATGCTCTCTCTAAGATCTGACCACTGGTTGGAGGGAAAGCTGGCGCTATGGGATCTGGGCAGCTCACCCATGTACTCAGAATGCGAGCCTGAATCGGTATGCATGGCCTCTACAGTCTCCCCCTCCATACGTACAAATGTCAACAGGAGTAAAATACAACTTTTTTCGAAATGAGACTGGCTCCCAACCCCATTTGTGGCGGTGTTAACGATAGCGGAGGGCCTGCCATGATGGATGTTGTCAGACTTTGATTGAAAAAGTGGCGGTAGAAGGAATAGATTCAGTCTGGTGAATTGAACAGTGTGTCCGCACTATTATTCATCCCAAACTCATTTAGCACGAGGAAATGGATATTTCATCGGGCGGCGGGTTTACACTCCATCACATTATACAGTAAACAGCCTGGGCGAAGTTCTCGAGGAGGAAACCCTAGCGCTGCTGAAACAGTGCTTGCTGCTAGGTGTTGGTTATCTCATTTTAACAGATACTAAATGTGTGCGCCCGTGGTACGATCACCCGTCAGTGCCTTCATCGTGAATAAATTTCTCAGGAAGAGCCTTTTTTTCCTCACTCTCTGTTGCTCACCATATGTGACCCAGATTTGAATATCCAAAGGCAAAAAGAAACCCTTATTGTGTTCATAAAAAACAATTAATGTTGAAATGCATAACAAATGAGTTGATCTTCCGCACTTGCTTCATTTTGAGGGACGAATAAGTAAAAGGGTTGCACAAAAATGTGATAACAGGAGAAGGTCTAAATCACACTCATTGCATGAATGGACGTTGGCGTGTCAGTTGAAGACAAAGTGGAGCACACCGTTTAGCCACTGCAAGGCAAGGGTTATCAATTTAGCTTTTGTTCTACTGAAAAACATTAAATAAAGACAGAAACCAGGTATCAATGGTGAATGTCATTCAGCAAAACAGTTAATGGGGAATGCACAGTACCTGTCAAAACTAGCCTAAAGGCAGATCTCTACTCACTGAGATAAGGACGGATCAGAGCCAGCAGTGTACAAAGATGTTCATGGTACGAATTTTTAGTGTAAAACAGGGCAGTTTTGTCCCCCTGAACATAGTACCTAGTAGCAGTAAGGATTCTGTTGAGGTGCTAATACTTTCTTCTAGTGATGTAGTTCATTACTTCCATAATGCTTCTATAATGCCTCAGCTATGTAGATGGCTGTGGTTAGTCCATCAGCTGCCTTTTCCTGCCCCCACCGCCCAACTCTAGACACCAGTCTATGTATTAGATCTGCTATATATTGGTATTTATTTTTCATAAGCCCATCTAATGAAATGGAGATCATAGTGATTTGAATATATTCTCTGGGTTTCTCCTTTTATTGCCTCTTTCGTTGTGAATAATATGTGGAGGGAAAGTCTCTTTTCATAATGGAAGAGCATGGCAGAGTAGGCATAGCTAGTTTGCCTTTGTATGTGTTTGTATTGGTAAAGCAAATTACCAATGTTGAGAATCCTTTAGAATATAGTTAGGTTCTAAGGTTGGAGGGGGGGGGGGGTTGATGTATGATGCTTGAAGTACTACATCAGACAGATTATTTCTTTATCTTTGCCTTTCTTCAAATTTCTGTTTATTTTGTAATGCGATGAGCATGCTGATTGGTTTTAAATAGGAGCACACATTAGTTTTACCTGACCTGAAATCGGTTGCAGGGGCCGCCACACGGAAGCCTGATGCTGTGGAGCCTGAGAAACAGACTGACCACACAGTCAAGATAGCTGGGGTCATCGCTGGAATCCTGCTCTTTGTCATCATATTTCTTGGTGTGGTGCTGGTCATGAAGAAGAGGTAAGGCTCCCTATCTGGAATCAACGACTCTCCTTAACATTGAACCCAGAATATTTCCTATAGGTGTCTGTATTTCTTGTTAGTCATGTACCAATAATTTCATTACATAAGGAAGTAGAAAATCAACCAGATGTGGAGTTTAAATTAAGTAGAGTTTTGCGTGGTGTACTACATTCAGTGTGTAAGAATACAATTTCTGCTAAAAGAAAATATTTGAGATTTAGATTCTCCTGTCTTAATGGTTTAACTCATGACAAAGATGTTTTTAGGTTTGTAGGGGTATACATAGCTTCAATGATGAGAAATAAGACAATTATTTTTTCCCCACATCGTCTATTGAGCTTTAAATGATTGTTTTGATTGCATTGATAAGCTCCATTAAATTGTTTATTACACTAATACTTAGTATGAAATGAAATATTCATTCCACTCTTTGCTGCACTCAAACAAATGCCTCTGTCTTAATGACCCAGGAACTGGAATAGGAAAATATTTTTTGAGGCTTATCTTATGTATGAAAAAAAGCAAGATAAGAAGGAAAAATTGATGAAAGCGCATTTTTCAAAGAGAGGCCTTGGGCATGTAGCTGCAGGCAAGTTTACATTAGCTGTGCTCCCATGCCAGAGAAAGGCTTCTGTATTCCACACAGCAGCCTCAGGAACCAACACTGTGCAAATTTCAAACTACTTTTGTACACACAGAAGCTCACAATAACGCAATGTAAGTGTCAGTAGTTTGCTGTGGATTACTACGATGTACTTTACTCAGTTCAAACATATCAACTCTTAAATCTGAGATTAAGAAAGAGGATGAGCTGGAGCACAAAGCTGTGAGCCTAACATTGTGTTTTTCCCTGTTGGATCTGTTGAACCACTCTCAAGGAAGATACATTCAATTAAAAAACAAATATCAGATTAATGGTATTTATGTAACTGATCTAATGTTATTGATATAGAAATGCAAATTTTAAGGTGTTAAAAATAGTTTGGTTATGTGAGGCGCGTGCACACACACATACACACATATACACACGCAAACACAGATACACACGCATATACACACGCTGAAATCAATTGAATTTTTATTAGAGATGCTCTAGAAGCACATATTGAACAATAATTGTGTTCCTAACTCTTAACCATTTCTTTTTTTAAATTAATGTTTGCAACACTCTGACACCTTTTCTGTAAATAAAAGTATCCTGACCTTTGCTATGACACCTTATCACAGATGTTTCTTGCAATACAAATCCAGACTCCGTATCTCTGTGGTTGAACGTCCAGATGTCTGGAGTCTTGTGGACTCCTGTGCATGAAATACTCCCAGCAATCACCTAGCCCTCACGGTCACAAGTAACCCTCACTTAGGCCACCATATCTGGTTTTGTTCATTTATGTTTTCCGGACATTAATATTTCACTTTTCTTTCCTTCCATTCCATTTCCCTCCCCCCCCCCAACCACTGCTTAAATCCTACCACCTCCCCACTCGGCAGAAGAACCTATCACTCCTACACTTACTACCTGTAAGTAACCACTTTCTGCAACGTTAGTGCCATGCTTCCACCATCCCTTTCCCATGCATGAATCCAGTTACTTGCTCCCCTTTTAAACTGTCCTGGAACAACCCGCCTTGGTTCCAGCTAGAGATTTGAGTTACCTGCCAACAAATTCCCCCCCATAGACCAGTTCCATTTTAAACTGTAATTCGCTTCCCACTGTCAGACAGGCACCCTTGTGTCTCAATGAGAGATCCAGTAGTGTATGTTTGATTTTTTATTGAAATCATTTTTTATTGAAAGCATTTCATCTAATAATTGGGCATCGATAACATTTTTGATTGTTTTCATTCTGGCCCCAAAACATCATATGGAATCAATCATCTGTAAGAAAAAGGGAGCATACACAAACATTTTTGTAATAGATGCATTATAAACTTTTTATCATTTAAGATCTGGTGACGTAGTTTTAGTCCAGTTACATTTAATTTCCTAGTTTGAAAGGGGAATGTAAAGAAAAGTATGTCAATCTTAGCCATTATGACATTCTAACAGACCTAAAATAGAGAAAAGCAATCCAGAGTTTTTGCTTGTTTTTATTGGCAAGAAGAACACTGTGCTCTGCAATCTCATTGCTATGTTCATGAGTGCCTAAAAAACCCCCATGCATTCCAGAAAGACAACGCAGACATGACAGGGGATTCTTAACTTGCTCCCTTCTATACTCTTCCCACTTCCATTATAATTCGTCCCTGTTCCTTTGTGAAGCAGATAGCGCTCATTTCTGCAACCCCACCCCCACCCCCACCCCCTCTTCCTCCCCTTTTCTCATTATTATTATTTTTGATCAGGGATATCTGGCATGGTTATTTTGACAGCATGCGAATCCCCTTCTATGTCCTATACAACAGTGCTAAAGGTGGCCTATTATCAGATAAGTGGAACAGGTGCGTGGTTCGTGAGTATGGTCATTTCGCTCTAAGAGTATATAATGATCAGTATTGTGTATTTATCACTATCTGGATCTAGAAAAAATGTTTCATTAAATTTATGAAGTATGGAAGGCGTTCAAGGTCAGGCATAAGAAAGTGAATTAAATCACTTATGGGTAAAATAAGGTTGTAATATAAGGTATGATACCTTAGTAAAATACAGTTTAACTTGTTACAGCTTGTAGTAATTAAATATATGAAAAATATATTATGTAAATCCACTGCTGTATCTACCTACTTGGTTGAGTGAAAATAGATTCCTGGGTTGGGGATGTACAGATTTGGAAGATATGCTCATACATGGCAAAACTATGCAGAATTTTAGTGAAAGATATGTGTAGTCACAAAAATAAATGTGTTTTATTTATATACCAACGTTTTTTCATATATCATTAATGTCTTCTAGGTGTCTTCTTCTTCAATAAATATAATCTATCTGCTCTACCTTTGGTGAAAAGTATATCAAAAAGAGTATTTTACTAAATAATCTTCATGTGGATATATAGTACAGCAATATATACATCAGAGTACGTATTAAGGACACCTAACATTCGTAGAGGAAATAGCTCGATCAATCAATCAAAATGTATTTGTTATAGCACATTTTTACAAACAGAATTTGACAAAACATACTAAAAATATTGCATTTTACAGAGGGAATCGAAGTGCCAAACAGGAAAACTGGAACATTATTCCCTGACCCCAGAGGCCGAATTCCTGGAAAATTACATAATAGTAGACACATACTTAATAAAGCAAACTATGTGGAGCTAACTAGATAGCAGCTTCAGTACTTGATGGTAGGTTCGTTGGATCTTGCTGTCAGGACTACACCAAAGATGATACCCCTCTTCAGATTGGCTGTATATTATCTCTCCCATGCCAGGGAGAGGGGGAGGAAAAGCACTCAAGAAAATCAGAATATGGTTAGAAGCTGACAATCAAAGGGAGGTAGAGTAAATTAATTCAGCATTTGTACGACAATTACGTAGCCTGAGCAGGAACAAACAAGGAAATGCAAGGGAAGATAATATAGCCATGAAAGCTATATTATTGTTCCTAAGAGTCTTTCCTGCATCCTAAGAGCACACCCAGACAAATGAGTGTGACCCTACCAAGAGAGGCGGCAGCAAGGAAAGCTCTTTGCACCTGAAGATTCTATGGCCAAATTCCACCCACTATCTCAGCATCCAAGATGGCTAAAGGACAAATTGAACAGATTTTTTCTGATTTTAAATGTTTAGACTGAATCTGATTCCGGACAAAGTGTGGCAGTCGAGGGGCTCTGTATGAAAAGGCTCTGCCACCTGATTTAGCTTTTGCTGCTCTTTGTACAGTCAAAAAGCCAGCCTTGTGAATAAGACATCTCTGAGGATTGTAGGGCAATAGGTGGGTGCAAAGTTTTTAGATACAAAGGTCCAGGGCCATTTAGTGCCTTAAAAGTGAGAAGTAATACCTTAAAGTCGGCACAGTGCTCTGTCGGTAACCAGTGATGTGATGCTAAGACTGGCGTTTTTTTGTTGTTGCTTTGGCAAAAATCCTGGCAGCAGTATTTAGCACTGGTTGTAATGGTTTTATCAATGTCTGTGGGCTACCTGAAAGAAAGGGCATTTGAATAGTCTAGTCTACAGGAAACATAGGTTTTTTTGTATTTTTTTTGGCAGAGAAACTGACAGATTTTAGCAATCGTTCTAAGATGGAAAAATGCTGTTTTAGTTATATTTTTTACTTATATTTAATTGTTACACCAAGGTCTTTGATAAGCAAAGTGTACTGAGTAGCCATCTAAACTCATTGTACACTTCGTCATGTTGTTAAAGTGATGTTTATTTTTTACAAAAATTGAGAAGTAAAAAATCGATGTCAGATTTTATATCCTTGATGCAAGATTCTAACTTGGCAAATAATGGTTCTCAACTGGTTTCACAGACAGATAGAGCTGAGTGTCATCTACATCAGTGATGGGAGGTGCGCCAGTGTGCTGTGGAATTTGTCCTTGCGTAAGGAATAATTGACGACAGACCGCTGAATTCTTGGAAATGAATGCACACCCTGAGGTGGTAATGTGGCCACGACACCAAGCAGGCCGGAGTCAATTATTCTGCTGATACCATGGTTAGCACATCTCAAGACATTGTTTCTGGTTTATTCTCAAGACATTTTTCAAGTTTTTGTCCCTAAAACTATCTTGTGTGTAGAACTACCTTCTTACACCACTGTCACTGAAACCTCCGTTACTAATTCGAAAGCGTGTGTGTGTGTGTGCCTTGTTGGCCTTAGGTTAGTGCTATTAATGAAACTTAATGAAACCAGCTGCATTATTGGTAAAGCATCAATTCATCTAAAAGCACTTAAATTAATTATATAATTAACAATAAAATCTGGTTTTGTTTTGGGAAAACATGGTTTCGAGTTTATTTTTTATTTTTAATGTGTATTTCAGAGAAAGCATAGGGTTTAAAACAATTTATTACGCATTTATGAGGGTGTACGCATCATTGTATTTTGAGAAAAAAATTGCGTGCCTTGGAAATATCCTATTTACAAAGGTGTGCCTGGGACAAAAAAGTCTGAGAACCATTGGTCTACATGGCAGTAGAAATGAATCCCGTGCTTACGAATGACTTCACCTAGCGGTAACATATATAGGTTTAAGAGTAAGGGACCTAAGACTGAACCCTGTGGGACACCATACCTAACTTCAATTAAATCTGAAAGGTCATCATGTATTTGCACAAACTGAAATCCACCTTTAAGGTTTGACTTAAAGCAGGAGAGAGCACCTTTCTTACAAACACATTCAAGTCTATTCAGAAGGATCTGGTCAATAGCGTCAAAGGCAGCACTAAGGTACTAGTGCTTACAGAGAGCTGCAATCGGAGGCTATAAGGATATCATTGACAATTTTAATAAGTGCTGTCTCAGTGCTGTGGCACAAAACATGACTGAAGAGTCTAATAGGTGTTATTATTTAGCAATATATATTTTTTTTAATTATTAAAAAAATTATTTTACATAGAAAGGGATGGGTTTTGGTCAGAAATTCTTTATAAATGTTGAGTCCATGTTTGTTTTGTGAATGATATTAAGCATATACAGTATGCAGAAAGCACAGGGAGGAGATTCTTTACTAGCTTTGTCAGTACTGGGTCCAGTATGGATGTTGAAGATTTTTTTTCTTCAGTTTTTCGAAGATCTGATCTGTCTGATATGTCTATGGGGGGAAATGTTTAAGAAATGTTGCCTGAGCCGATGTTAGTGCACGTTTGTAATTTAATCGACTGTCTTTCCATGCAAGAGAAAATTTTTTTACGACAGGCTTGTTTTAACACTTTTTTTGGTCAGTATACCATGGAACAAGTTTGTTATGCTTTATTACTTTCTTAGTCTGGGGAGCCATCGTGTCTAGAGAATAAAAAGTGCATTATTATAGTCGTCTAACATTTAACATCAATAGCATCTGGGCTCTTATTTAGTCTCAAACATTATAAGAAAATGGTCAGGCAACCTGGTTAGGTTAGGCTGTGCATATCAATACCTGAGGTAGTCTCTAGGTCTAGTGTATGACCATTATTATGTGTTTATGGATATTGTTTTTGTTTAGTGTTCATGCATCTTGCTCGCCTTGAGAAACATGTCTATGGTTCTGAACAATCTGAGGCTGAATTTAAATTGACATGTAATGTTTGCATTTCTTTTGTAGATATTGCTCAGATTCATGTTTTAAAAGTAATAGCAGTGTATATAAACACATTTTTAGAAAGTTCTAAACTTATTTTTCTCTTGAGGCATCTCTTAAACGCTGACTCCTTTACTCTTAGTCAAACTCAATGAAGATCAACATTTAAGGAGTAATTTGATAAATTGCTTAAGATTATGCAGCTCTCACTGGCCGTAGCCCTGCAAAGTCTTGCTTAATATTAATCACTGCTCTCTCAAATTGAGCTGTTACTTGTGTGAGAAATTAAATTAAATATTGAGTGTGTGAGTCTTTGATCTAGCTGAAGACAGTGAAGGTGTAGACAAAAGCGCCTGATTAGTGGATAGTTTCGTACTTCGTGTAGGAGATATATTTATTGGAAATGTGGTCTTTTTTCACAGTCCAGGTGACCAAAGAAAAGACAGGAAGTCCATGATAGTGCCCATGATTATTTAGAGAATTCACAAACTGCACAAATCAGTTAGTTTGTCACATTAAGCAGTCAGACAGGTTGGGTAGGTAGATATTAATCTGGGTACCTACCTATATAGCTAGTTAGTTTGCTAGTGTTTTAGTTTAGTTTTTAAAGTTGTGAACCCATGTTGGGCTTCTGGTAAGATGTTTCCTGCAGTTATGACCCTTAGACTCTGCCAAAGAAATGATCCCTGACACAGCTGCTGTGGATTCTATAATTGATAAACATCTGCTCATCATATAAAAGTCCCCAGTCCCCTCAAGAAATCCGCAGAATTAACCTTCTTACGCAGAATTCTCTTCCTTGTTCTGAATTCCAAAGAATAAGCCACTTTTGGAATGATAGTCAGAGAAAAGAATGTTCAGTATTGATAATTATTCAGTACCATGTATGTATAACAAATGTTATAGGGACGGATATTACGTTTACTCACAGTGTATTTTGGGGAATTAGAGTATATACATCTATATATTTTCACAGATGTCCAGGGGGACTAACTAAATATCTTAGAGAGTTTCTGTCTTGGCAATGGGAGCAAGTCTGTATCAGCAATTGTCCATTCCAGCTCCTATTCTCTATTGACAAAATCCAGATTGATAAATTGAACTGATGAACAATAATGCAAATTTCCATACCAACAGGGAGAGTGGACTCATTCACAAATGGACATTTTGGAGCAACCAGGGATCTTCATCAGTTTCAATTAAATTTCAAATTTTGAATCATTAAAAGACAAATACCAAATATCCCAGATAAACAAGAGAGACCAAAGCTCGCTCCTTTTCAGAGCAGCTCCTTTCAGAACACAAGTTTTAGACTTCATAATTTCTATAAGCTTCCTGAGCCTATTTAACTCTGGGCTTTTAGCAGACTGTGCCAAGTGTGTGAAAGCCTTAATTAAATCCTACAAGCAAGGCATACGCAGAACAAGATTCAAATTAATTGCAACAAGGGATGTGCATTTGTCTCACTGACAGGTTCTAAATTTTAAAGACAACGACCAGGAAGAGGAAGAGAGAAGAAAAGTCCATTTCAATCGCCTTATCAGAGTGGAAAAACAGGCAAAACTGCCATTAATTAGCAAGACGGGGCATTGCCAAGCCCCCTCTTCTCTGTGCTGTTGTTTATGTGGTAATGACCTCTCCAGTCAATTTGAACAAGATGGTTAGGAATGAAATTCTGATGGCTTGGTATGAGCTAGTTAAAACATTTTGCAAGAATGTATACTGTACACTGTACTAAGAATCAAATTATGTGATTAGGTTGCAATACAATTGAGGTTAGGTGAGGCAGATTCAGAGATGAGTTAACTAAATTGTACAGGAGTTTGAATCAGAGGAAATGGAATTACTAAACTGTGAAGGAGCAATCCTATCAATGGGTTATGAAACCAAGTGGCACAACGTTAATGTGCCCCCACAAATAACACTGTCAGATACCACCAGCCCCTTACGAACCTTTCAGTGTCTGAATGGTCTTCTTGTTCGAGAAGCTGTTAACATTAACTCACTATTCATTTATATACTGACATTTACTGAGTCAAAGCATATTCTGGGTTCCTCCTGTTCCTATTTATGTCTCTAAATTCTGTATATTTACATAGTAGTTACCGTGTAAATATATGTTTACCTCTGTGTAATTAAAGCATTATGCTTATGTTACGTTGTACTTAATGAGTAATACTTTGTGATCTATTCTGATGAAATTGTGTACTAAATATATTGCGATGAGTGTTACTCATTAAGTATAGTGTAACTATGCATAATTATACTCTAATTATACGTAAGTATATGTATTCATGCAGTAACTATGATGTAAATATACTGTATTTAGAGACACAAAACCAAGTCCTTTTAATTTCTGGGGGAAATTAATCAATTTAAGAACATATTTTATACTTAAAGGACTTTCCATGAGAAGATACTCCATAGCCTGGTCAAGAGACGAGCGTGGATGTAAAGGCAAGCATTTTTATGGATGAAAAAGAGCAAAGGTATATCAAGGAATGGTAATGCATTGTAAAATAACCAATGTACTGTCAAACAGTACATCTATTCTCCCCCGTATTATTCAATAATTCCTTACATAAATGCGTTCTTGCTCTTGCTGATACTACACATTTCTTGAAAAGCCCAATGATGTGGTCTGTAAAACGGAAACTAGTGGAAGCATCAGACATATTTTTTTCACCAATGTATTGGGGGGGGGGGGGGGGGGAATTAGTTTGACAACATTTCTAAAAAAAACACTAAGCAGGTTATACCCCAGAATGATTCCACAGCCTTAAGTCAAATGGATGAAATTAAG
>JAOVYW010002205.1:0-15337 GCA_025775045.1 Hiodon tergisus
AGTCCCCCCCCCTTCACCGGATACCACTGACTATCCCAGGAGTCCCCTCCCACTTCACCGGATACCACTGACAATCCCAGGAGTCCCCCCCCCTTCTGGGCATATCCCTAGAATGCTGTCACTACCCATATTCCCATGCAGCCTACAAAAAATCTCCAGACCATTTCTCGACCATGTTCCTACACTTCAGTTTCCATTGAATTTAGGAACCACTCATGTCGTTATAGTACTGTATGAATGCTATTATGCATTAGTGCTGTAGGAAATCACTCTTTTCCTATTGTTTGCATCAATTTTTTTGTGTCATTATTCTCCCAGAAGTCACTTAAAGTATCTCCAGGAAGAATACACACAAATTTAAAGACAGATACATGCTCTGTAAATCCACTTAGGCCGCACAGAAGCTATAGTCATATTCGAAAAAGGCAAAATTGTGCAATTATCACGTTTTATAGGTGCCTTAAATTCACTTTCCAAGAAGATAGAATTTTTCCTTTGACACATACAAACCTGAACCTGAGCTGTGCCGTGTAACAATCAATAGTCCCCCAATCCGAGAGTGCAAAGCTCAACCCCCCCCCAAACAGAATGGCGGGTGAGTCTTTCGCCCTCCTTGCAGTCTCCTCTGGTGTCACTTGGAAAGATGCCTTTAATGTGAGACTTGAATTCAGTGACCTAGAAAAAACTAGAGCCTTCGTGACATGTTCATTGCTTTCCGAGTTCCACCCTTACAGACTGTGACAACTGTAGGCCAGGCTGCTCTTGTGTGGCACGAGGAACCCACTAGTGAAAGAGCCAGTGTGATAATTGTGATAATTGTGCGATTTTTACAGTTCTCCGGGCGGGATGGCTAGCAAGTGGTCTAAATCACTTGTCCTCGCACGGTGAAACCTACGCTGCATTGCTTCTAATATATACCTGCACAAACACACATTTGTGTGTCAGGATCCCAGCCTGACACAAGAGTGAGTACCGCGGTCCCGTCTTTTGTTGGTAGCTGTAGCAGAAGGTGTGTTGATCATATGTCTGGATTTCATCCAGCGTTTAGTCAGTTCTTAATGTGACTTCATACTCAAATTTATATTTGATGGTAAATATAGCCCTTTGGGTCACTGCGATCTTAATCCAACACTTTATACATATGCATACTGATGATGAATACCCCTGTTCAAATTTAAACATCTGAGGTTAGCAGTACCCTAACCACCAAAATGATAGTTTGTGCGCTTGTTTATGTCTGTATTGATTGGTTGGTTTAAGATTAGTACTGTGCAGTCCTTAAGACATACTCTACAGTTGTCAGTCCATGAAAGGGGATATATTTCGCCCTATCCTCTGACCGTTAGCAGCGCTTCAGAACGGTCCAGAGAGTTTACACACTGCGAGGTTATTGTACATTCCTCACCACAGGAGGATCACAGAGTGGGACCCAGGAGGTATAGAATTACTCCTGTTGCCTTCTGCTGGTTTAACGCAGCCCCAGCCCAGTGGCTAGAGTGCCTGATGTGGAACGTTGGATTCCCATGTGGTTCGGAAGTTCAAATGCGTTTCACTGTGTTGCCACCCTCTCTGCTTTCGACCATCTTCGGGGCCGTTCGACAGGGAGGATCTCACTAATGCCACCTGCTAGCTTATTCACCTCTTAATGCAACTTCAAGCCTGTTACGAGTCCGCTGGTACTTTGCACTTGGATGGTAAAATAAAACGTGCTTCGGCGAAAGCTGTAGAGCGGTTATCTGGAGTGCCGCAGATTCCGAAGTGCTAAGTACAGTATTCTCACCTTGTTATGAACTGTTCAACCGCCAACACATTGGACCTAATCTAAACTATATCTTATCTGATCAACAAGGGAGAAGTGTCTAGCACGTACATCTGTGCTTCACACTTCAAAACGGTAACATTAGGCAGTATCACGGCTCCAGGATTACCTTTTTTTTTTAAGGTTTAGTTTCCTTTGCTTTACTTGACAAATTTAGTCGCAAGCTATTTTACTACAAAGAAAAAAAACGTATTTATTTTAGAAAGAAATCCATTAAAAGCCAAATACCGTGTAATGCTTTGGCTATGTCAATTAATCAGAAAATGTGACTTTGAGCTCTCTAGTTAAAAGCACTTAACAGATTGGTAGGCTATGTACTGAGCTGAGTGGCATATTTACTGAAAAAATGCCTGGAAATGTAGTTAAGTAAGAGCATATTTAAACAGATTTTAAATCATGATCCAATTAAATGTCACATTTGTTGACCTTAAATTTAAACACATATTTCCATTTCATGTGTGTTAAACCTAATTATTTATGATTATTCCTCTTAAAAAGTGTTTGCACACGGAGTATTTTCAAAGCACTGGTGTAAAATGAGGGTAACCCATCTGCAAAAAATATTTTAAATGGACATTATTTAAGTACTTAACATACTTTCAATTAATTATTAAATATTATTCTTGCCTAATGTGAATGGCTTAACCACAGGTGAAAAAAAACGTAAGTATTAAGCATAGAACCAGCTGATGTCATGCTAATGCTTATGATGAAGTAGTTCATACATTCCTTAAATTATGATTTATTTACCCATTCACCTAATCTTTGCCCCCGTGAACTTGTGGAGGGGGGGCTGGCCAGGAACTGACTAATGCGTTCTGGAGTGGAGAGGAACTAATTTCAGTTAAAGTGGACTAGGTAGCTGTTGTTTTGCGTTTGCAAATCAGTTATTTCGACTATTGTGGCGTAATAATCATGTAAGTTTGAGCAATAAAAAATATAACTTTTTTAAACGGTCCCTTGTGTCAAATGTAGAATCTCAAGTGTCAAGTCCTCAATAAATTGGTTAGAGAAACTGCATACTAATGGATTTTTCCAAATCGAGCAAATCTGGGTAACAGATCCATGTCACGAACATGGTTATGACAGCACTGACATATGACCGCCCAGCGAAATTGCTTGAAAACCCAGTGAAACAAGTCTCCTCTGGGATTTCCCTCCGCCAGTCTTGTCCTCCATCGCTGTCCATTTGACAGCACAGGCCAATGTGCACGATATCCCTTTCCTCATTTTACTGCTACTAATTCTTAAAAAATTCATATAATGACCATAGATAGATCTATTCTCTGTTTCTTTGCGAAACAAATACCAAAATTCACAGAATTTGCAAGTTTTTGTATAACTGCGAAGAGTCTGACACTCCCAAGCCTCAGACAAAGATCACAAGCATGTTTTCACGTTCTATACTTTCTCCGTATACCATTTCTCATGAATCAGCAGGAGATAATGGGTCTTTATTACTCCAAGAATTAGCCTATTCCCAAAAATCACCCAAATATCAGGTGTCTAACAAATCAACTTAATGAATACAGTCAACCATGCTGTACATGTCCCATGCCTCTCTAATAACCAGATGTCAAAATATTTGATTTCCTAATAGATGAGTTTCCACGTGAACGACCCTGTGTGCTATCTCTTAAGTAAGAGAACAACGTCAGACAGCAACCCTGCCTAGAATTATAAAGTGGAGAGAGGGACGGATGCTGGCATTTTCAAACACTTTTTTGAACGATAGAGAGAAGAAAAAGGAGTCCCTGGTGTTGACTTACAGCTGATTAAACAAAATCCTGGGCGGTTACAAATGTGGGCCATGAGAAATGAACATGCTTCCTCAAAGCTAAAAAGCAATAACTCTAAAACCAGGTAGCGCAGGACAGAATCAGAGCCAAATCTACTCGTCTACTACAGACCTCTGGGAAGCAGCAGATGATTTGGGGGTGGGGGGTGGGGGGTGGGGGTGGATTGCATCAGATCCTATAGACAGTAATGTCAAATAGAATGCCACTCAAAAATAAAGGGGCATTACCACCACCTGTCAAAGGCTTAAGAGATGAGCGTATTAGTTGAGAACCTGCGGAAGCCCCGAGCCTCAGTCCAATGACTGTGCTAAAGGAAGAAAATGAGCTCAGTCAAAAGTCTGCAAAGAGACAGCGTGAACGACCAGGTCAGGAAAGTTGTCACAGTCCTGAACACGATTTTGAATAATTGTAAAAAAGCCCTTACACCTGTTACCGACAAGCCCGACCACAATTTGGGAGGAAGACTGCACCGGGTTCTTGGATTTGTACTTCAACCTGTCAGCCCGTGCTTGTTTCACAGCACATAATTCTGACAGCCAAATGTGCACTGAGTGTGGACAAACCGTCAAGCTACGGGTGTGGACAAACCACCAAGCTACGTGTGTGGACAAACCGTCAAGCTACGGGTGTGGACAAACCGTCAAGCTACGGGTGTGGACAAAATTACCAGCTTAAATATAATGAGACAAGCAAAGTGCAGATTAAGTCCGCCAACAAAATGCTTGTTTTTATTACACTTCACACTTCGGTTTGCTCTTGCAAAAACAATTTGTTGAATTTCAATGCTGCATATATTTAAATCAGGCTAATCAATATGCATAGTTAACATATTTGAATTTTATTGATGTTATACTGCTATGGCAGATATACTAAGATTTCCAAATGAACAAATTCCATTAAATATAAAAAAATATTTTTTTTAACCCTTTCAACGCCTTATTCATGCTGTTTTTAGCGATTGTGTATAAAACTGCAGGCAGGACACCATACTGAGAAATACGATTTCCACGATTAAGTGCATCATTCACAAAACATATATACACATCTAACTGCTTTGTAAAGGTTTTACATATTTTCTCCCAATGGGGAGGATCTTCTGGGGGGCGGTTTCTGCATCTGTGCCCTATATTGCTTGGAGCAGCCATACACTGTTGACAGAAACCCAGCTTATCGTGATTACTTTTAACCGTGGAATAAAACAGAAACGCTCTCCAGAACTAATGAATTCCGGAAAAGTCCATTTCATTTTGATAACATAAACAGTTTAATAAACAATCCAGCTGTGCTAAAATTGAATCAGGGCTAGCTAGTGAGAGAAGAATTTAGGGAAGAAGCCAGCTCATTACGTTGCTTTGAGAAGACGTTATGGTTGAAGCCTTTAATGCTAATAAAAAACGGTTCCCAGGTAAAAATGAACAAGTGCACAGTAATTACTAGATTTACTTACATTAGCTGAAAGTGGTTTATAAGTACATATACTTTTTTGCAAATAAATAAGTGTCTCTGCTTGCCTTGGGGTCACTTCATTCATTCTGCGTTGGAATAATACAGCTGGCTCACTGTAGTGTGAGAGTCATTTATGCATACATAATTTAGTAGGACAAAATGAATTTTTACCAGGTCTGAGAGCCTACCGCAGGGCTGTAAATATCAGCAGGTTGACCTGATATATGAGCCAATATTAGGATAGAGTGAACGTGGAACCCAAGGCTGGAAAGGAACAGGAAAATAACAACCCGACTGCGGTAAGTCGTAATAAATCTGAAATCTGTATAGTCACAGTAAAAGTATCACACAAACTCGCATTAACAACCTTAATCTATACGTGATACAACTGTCAGGTTGCTTTGTCTCTATAATAAAAACGGCCCTGTGCGTAACACTGCTATTTTCCTGGAACAGATGCTGTAATGTAATGTAGCTGCAATGTTAAATTAACTGCAAAAAAAAAAAAAAAAAGGCTTAATGAAAACATGCAAGCAAGAATCCCGGGTGGACCAGTGTACCCACGAACAAAGGTACTTTACCTGAATCGCTTCAGTATACCTGCAGCAGTGTGAAGGCACAACCTGCAATCTAGTCACGGCTAAATAATACGAATAAAATTTGAATAAAAAGATTCCAATCATCTGATTGAGGAAGCGGAACCCTTACTTTTGGAGACCGCTCTGGTAACATGGGTGGTTTATGTTGTGGTGAAATATATGTCACTTTAAATAGGTGTGAACTGTATGCATCGACTGACTGGTTACATGAAATTTACTGACTGAAATCTCATTTCCCCTCTACACGCCTTGGTAATTAGCCAGCTTGCGGTGCTGAAGCAAATCCAGCTTGACGTGGCTAACTACATATCTAGCAAACAACAATCACAACAGATTAATTGACATTTGGATTTTTAGATGATTAGCATATGTGCACCTGAATTGAATTTAGCTTGGACAGTTGCTGCATGTTCTGTTACGGAGGCACAGCTCAAAAAGCAAAACATCCACATGAGATCGATTTCACATGTAAACACATGTGAGAATGAGCAGTAAACTCAACATTTGCTCATTCAGCTATCGTTAAAGCGAACCGACAGTGATTCCAAACCATACGTAGTAGTTACATCACTGCGTACAATTAGTACCCCTCATCTGGGGAACATAAGTGACACGCAGTAATTGTAAATACTCGTATGGTCTATTCCAGACAATAAGGAGAATTTAGCAAAACCAGAGTTTGAACAAGGCCACCTCTAGGAACAATAAATACCCAGATCAGGGTAGTTTTAGCTATGAGTATGCATGTTTATTATTTTGGCATCTCTCTCTCTCTCTCCTTCTCTCCCTCGTATGTGATGGTTTCTGTGTAATATAGTTGTGGAAGCGTTTTAATTTAAATTTTTGCTGACAAAACACACGGCTGTTGAAGAGTGCGGGTTTGAAACTGCTGGAACTTACTAGTCTCAGAACCAGATGACTGAGAGGACTCCTTTAAGGGCTTAGTTCATTCTGGATGCATCCAGAATTTTTTTCATTCTGTTTTACTCTATTCTAACTGAGCCCAGCTTGCGCCGTTTGTTGTTCACACTTGAACTTGTAAAATGTTTCATCAGAATCCATCAGTTGAATGCTTGTGCTATTTACTGTAGCGAACCCACACCTCACTTCCATACAAACGCAATGGGCTTCTTTACACTGTCAAATAGTTTGGACCAGATTCTAATGGGTGTGTCTATTTAGAAGAGTCTTATTTTAATTGTGTATTCCTTGTACCATGATATGTTAAAGCTCACAGGCATTATTAGCATAGTTACACTCTACAAGTAACAATTTATTCTGACACAATTGTGTACTCACATACAAGCCTGCAGTTTGTAAATTAGCAGGTTGTTACCCTAAATGCTGGGTGTAAAAAAAACAAAAATATAAACAATATTTTTAATTACAAATTAAGGAAAGCAATAGTGAAGACAACCTAAATTCAGTGTTACATTTGTAAGTGAATACGGTATATTTTAAAATTGCTTGCTATAGAGAAACAATTTATGTTCTCACTGCGCGCATGTTTGTCGAGTGACAGTTCATTAGAAAATACAACGACAAACTATTTACAGAAATTAGGTTATGCAGTGTGTGCAATCCATCACAGCAAAAGGGACAAATTAATGTTTTACCATTTCATTACGATATTGTATTTAATAACCAGAGCAGATCTTGCCTTAAATGAAATACTCTCTTTCTCCCCTGCCTCTGTCTCTCTGAAGTTAAATTGCTGCTCACCACTACTCTTTACACATACCATTTATTAACTTGAAAGCCTGGCGTGACCTCATTTCTAACCGAACATCTGAACCTTCTCTCCTACATAAGAACAAAGCATAAAATGTCAATATAGTAGCGATCAACACAAAATCTTTTATTTTATTTTTTAACTTTCAAATACACTCATTCTCCAAAACATATACCCTCCAAAAGTCGACACGAGTGTACTCGCGCACATTCTCTTCAGTCACACTGTATGGACACCTGCATATCACTCCGTGGCCAGTTTATTACGTACGCCGCCCGGCTCACAGGCGGGCCACAGACAGACAGATAACGCTGCAGTGCAACGCTGGTGACGGATGGCCTACTGCAGCCAATGGCCACACCTGCTTCCTCTCAGCTAAAAACAAGAAGAACGGTCCCAGGAAAGTGACCTGTGCAGTCCCCAGACCTCAAACCAACAGAGCATCTTTGGGATGAAAAGGAACGGACAGCGTGAATTTAGCGCCGGCCAATCTCCAGCAACTGTGTGATGCCATAGCTTCAGCCTGGACCAACATCTCCGTGGAACGTTTCCCACACCTTGTAGAATCCATGTCCAGATGAATTCAGGCAACAGGGGGTCCGACCCAGTACTCTATTGGCAAACTTAATAAACTGGGCACTGAATGTACGTCCGGATTCCACAGTCCTTAGGTTTTGCATTTACCTGTAAGCTAAGTCTCACAATTTGCACAAAGCAGAGTTTGAATAAAACCTGCATTTTAGTGCATTCAGGAACAGCATAAAGGAGAAGTCACCCTAATGTATAAAATCCTTGAATTTACAAAAAGAAGAAGAAAATAAAGTGTTATTTGGACATTTTGTACATTGTGTTCCAGATCAGAAAGACGACAGGAGAAAAACTATGTATTTGTGATATTTGACATTGAAATGTGCCGTTCCTGAATAACTAACTTTTGCGATGCAAAAGGCAACGGGGTACTTATACCAAAAGTATTTAATGCATTCACTGAGGGTCAAAGGAATTTTCTCTTTGTCTAGATCTCCTCAATTGCTCACAAAACACAGACGTTGCAAAGTGGAGCCGGTACTCAGAATGTCCTAGTCATTACCCTTAGGTCAAGAATTCTGATTGAAAAGTTGACCTCTATTTTTGTGGTACTGTCAGGTGTAGCTGGAACATAGGCAATCGACTATAAGCAACACAACTTCAAAGTATCAAGATCACAAAGGAAAAAGGTATTCAGAAATTAGTCTTTCAACATCACAGCAATTTTAATTTAAACGCTTCTGAGCGACCAAAGCCTTCATCGCCGACACGTCTCTAAATTATTTGGCAAGGAATGAACCACAAACGGCTACCGCATCAGCGATATTAGAGGAGTCATTAACCTTGTAAATAACCACATATTTACTTTGAACTTCCAGAGGATAATTCTGATGATCTATGAGGTGGAGCAATGTCATATTTATTGCGTGATTGATTGTGAAATGCCACCTGGAACGAGCAGAGCGATTTCTTTCACGGCTCTAATGATTTTAGCATCGGTGGTATCAGCGTACGATCCCAACAGGCTGGTTAGCCTGGAAGACCAGGAAGTTTCCAGTGTTGGGATCCTTACTGCTCCATAACTTACTGAAATAAAAGAAAGGGGAGACAATCAGATCGACCTCATCCCGTTTTAGATGCAGTGCTGCAGGAGCAAAATCCCCTTTCTGTGTGATATTAGAGTGGCTGAAAGGCACTTTGCTCAGAGGTGATAAAGGCAGCACTGCTTGAGTGCAGACTGGGCCCTGAAGCCCAGAGATCACAGGTCTAAATGTGGATCATGTCACTGCCGGCCGTGACCGGAGGCCCCTGAGTGCTGGCACCAGATTGGCAGGAGCCGCTTGGTTTCTTACTAAAAGACAGTGACCCACATGGTCGGCTGTTGCATCTGTGAGGGACGGGCCTCTCCACCAACTGATGTAGCCGACTAAATGACCAATGGCTCATTGGGTGGGGTAGGGGTCCAGCTGACTTTGACATTACCCCTGTGTGTGTACTGCATTTGACATGCAGTAACGGGGAACGAATGCATGAATAAGACAAAATAATTATCAATTATTGTCAATGCCAGTTGTAATCGTTAATGAACGTTAAGGAACTTTCTTAATTAAGCATATAAAATCTGTATCCCAGTTTTCTGTAAAAAGCATAGTTTCTCATTAGTCAATTCTTAACTGCCCAAAACCTTTGCCAAAATTAGACACCCTGGCTTCATTCTGTTTCACAATTGATATATTGTATACCAAACCTAAAGACAGACCTTAAATAATTTATAGAATAATTTATAGGTTTTTTTCCACCAACTCTTTTCCAGGACCACACCAATTGCAATATAGATATTCTCCAATTACCCCTTTTAACCCCAACAAGTCTGATAATTCTAAGTGTTTAATAAGACAGAGGATCCAAAATCACGGAGGGCCCTGGGACCAACAGGAAACCTTCTGAGCTTCGACACCCCTAAAGCCAATATCGGAAACTTTTTAAGGCACAGAAAAACTCGGCACCCCCCCGCCCCAGTTCTTATATGTCAAGCCGCCGAAGAGATTTCTCAACCTGTTTAATTAAGTCAATAGCTCAAACCCGTCCGTGCAGCTATAGAGTTGAGCAAAGCCTAGATTAAAACCAACAGTCCTAGGAGACCCCAGAGCGCCGGTGTCAGGGTGCTTTTATTTCTCCTCGGTCACATGTGTTAATGCCATAGTCCTAAATGATGTGCCTCGCCGTGCACTGAATGAAACAAGTCAACAAAGGAATCAATAAGTGTAAAGAGAGGGGGGAGAAAACAAAATAGAGGCGCTTGTACGTATTGTCCGGGGAAATTAGTTGTCAGTCCGGCCATTACAACTCAGACAAAGGTTCTCCAACTTTGATTTACCCTCAACTATAATGGAGACCCGTGTCACAAAAGCTGCATTCAGGAAGAATCTATTCAAAGTGGACACTACCATCTTCCATCTATGTGTCAGGTAATGTGTGACTTAGTTTTTTCTGACTCCTTTCAGGTAAACTTTTTATTTAATCATTGGGTGCAAGACCACATTATTTAACAATAATAATAATAATAATAGCAATAATAACAACAACAACAACAACAACAAAAATAACAAGCTGACAAATTATTTTTTCTTTTCAGGGTGGATATGGTAATTGTAGTTTCGTGATTTCATTATAAATTCAAATAGCAGAATGACGAATGTGGGTTTTGTAACTACAGTAGTTTTATTTTTCCCTGACACAATCCAGGATCTACCAACAATTTGCATGCATATTCTATCTTACATAATAATGTGCAATTTAGGTTTAACCAAAGGAATGCATGAATGTGGGCTTTACTCACATACGACAAAAGATCTCCAGGGAATGGACGAGACAAACTTCAAAATGCAAACGCAACGCTTCCTAAAGGAAAAGGAGACAAAGCCAGGCATTAATGAGAGCTATTTTATCTTCCATTTTTAAAAAGTATTCCAGCATTTCCTGCAAAATGCATTGTATAATTAAAATAACTCAACAACGATATCCAAACTTAAACGATATCCAAACTTAAACGATATCCAAACTTAAACGATATCCAAACTTAAACGATATCCAAACTTAAACGATATCCAAACTCAACAACGATATCCAAACTTAAACGATATCCAAACTTAAACGATATCCATAAACATCAACCCAATCGTGTTCAGCATCCTTGTTTTCATTTGTCAGGAATTTCACCATTATTTTCACATTGAGTTAACATTGAAAAAAGGCGTCGCTGCGATAAGCCCTTTGAGCCCTTACTGAATAGCTCATCGTTTGGCATGCTGGGGGGAAAACACATTCAGGCTGAGAAATACTAGAGCAGTAGGGTGTTTTTTTGGCTTTTTAATGTGTGTGGCCCAGTTACAGGAACAAACAAAAATAGGGCACAATCCATTAACGTGCTAGAATTAGTAACTGAAGGTGATTCAATTATACCTTTTGCTCAATTGGTACGGAAAAAGTAAGATCATGAAATGATTAGAATCGTTTCAATGATATCTTATTCCACACCATAACACCAAAACTTCACATTCACTTTGCCAGTTACATGCTGTGGAAATAATTCATGAAAGTGACGTCTAAAGTTTGGTTTGGTTATGAGGATCAGTTGTGCAAATTAAAGATGTTAAAGATACTAACTAACAGATCTATTGGCAATTTTTTTGTATATGTTGACCACAACATGATAAATAGTTAAATATTAAATATTATAAATGATAAATAGATAAAAACAATGAATAGAAAATAAATTGCTAGCCAACTTAACATTTATGTTCAATAAAGTCAGTGAGAGGGACCGGTTTGGTCAACTACAAAAACATGGTAAAGTGGAAATACTAAGCAGAGTTAGGGACTTCTATAACTCAGAGTTTACGAGAGCAAATCAAATCGTGTGCAAATCGAAGTGTTTGCATTCATAGCCCAGTACCTGCAAACATCGCCCAGTTTGGGGTTGATCAGTACAGCCTTACAGTGAATTGGCAAAGCTACATATTATCACTTACTCTCCTTTCACAATTCAAAGCTACCCTTCTTATTTAAGTTTTTTTGCATTTGTTAGCCATCATCTAAAAGCTACTTAGCAACAGTTAATACGCACAAAACATAACAATAGTAAAAGTTAAAACAAGGAGCATATAAAAACATATATACAAAACATATATATCCGTAAAATATATAAAACATATAAAACATCTGGTATAGGCAAAATTCTGGAAACCGGCTCTTCGCACTTAAGAGTATTTTTTTGGAAGAAAAAAAAAAAACGCTATTAAATACAGTCATGTAAAGTACAATTAGTGGGTTGAAGAAATTTTTGATTTTGTACCAGCCATAATTTCCAATAAGTAGCTCCTTGTACACCAGATGAATTCATTATGGATTATATGTATTATAAAAAAGGGTATCCCGCTGGCTGATGACAGTAACCTCAAACATAAAATCATATGGCAAATGTTTACTTGAGACTGTTCATTAAAGATAATGAGCTATGGATAGTCACTTGTGCTAAGAAAGTCATTCATTTTGGGTTGACAGGACATGATTGATATAAAGCAAACGGAGCCACCATTAGGCATGAATCCTGCTGTGCTCATAAAAGTTGAAAGTTCTGTACTTTTCTGAGCACAAAAAATGTCCTGGTCTGAAGAAGAAAGAATAAAACCACAACTTTTATTCTATTTTTTTTTGTTTTTTTTACATTATATAACAACGGTCTTAGTGGAAGCGCGGTAATATTCCTCATGTGCGCCTTTCTGCAAGTTTTCCAGGACGTCGCCGCTCGTCGAAGACGTTAAATGAAAGTGAAAAGAAAACAAACGTCTGGGTGGACGGACGGCCGATAATAAAAAGGTTTTGACAAAAGCAGAGTTCACACCAAACACTTCACCACTCCAGCTGAGACCTAATGAAATGGCATTATGGAAACGGGAAGCCGAGGAGAAATCCTGCGCTGGACCTGGGGAGCTAGTTAGGGGGAGAGTGAGAGCTTTACTGACAATGCCAGACACCTGGCTTTCAAAGGACCACTGGGGGGGATGTGTGAGGGGGCTCCCAAAGCACTCAGAAAAATTAAAACCTCCATAAAGCCAGCACTTTTCCATACGGGAAGAAGAAAATGATAATGCTTAAAAAACCCATGCTCGCGAGCTTTGGGAAAGTTGGTCTGGTTATATATATAATCCCATCCTAATTTGGGTTTGGTTGGCAGTCTGCGTAGCGGTAAAGGGAAAGCCTGTGGATTCTGTACCCCGAGGCAGGGTGCGGAAGAAGCAGAACGAGGAGAAACGTAAACTCTGCTGTGTGAATCAGCCGTAGTTTGGCCTTGCAGTGCCCGGAGCGCTCTGGAGGGCCACTCTCCTCTGTCTGTCAGGTGAAAAGACTTCTCTGCTAAGTAACAGAGGCTGTGCTTCACATTTTTAAAGGCTGCTCTGAGTGATGGGGAAAATGTTGCTTAAAACTTCAATGAAAAGTGTAAAAGCTACTGCTTATATCAAAACACAAACTGGAGTTGTTAATGGACCGGACTGCGCGCTCAGTAATAAAATAGGGAGAAATGATTAACAACAATTCTCCAGTTTCCAACACTGAAATGGAGCCATGTTCAGAATGATGTTCTGAATGATGGAAACCTTCCTTAAACTGAGGTGCAAAACAGCTTTTTCCAGCGGAAAATAACTTCAAGCTGTGGAGATCTTTGGTTTCATTTGAAATAAAAGCACATGTGGATCACAGATCTCTAATGAGCCTGTATGTTTTCAGAAGAAGACAGTGAACATCTAATGTTATTATTGGCTTCTTATACACAGAAACGTACTTAGCTTGCAATTTTATACTCAGCAATGCAGCTGGATATTTAACAAAGCCTTTCAGGCTATGTATCGTTATTTTCTTAGGGTTAGAACAGCGGTTCCTCTCCTGGGATCTAAGTTTATGACCTCCATCAAACAAGCAGTTGTTCCCAGTCCATGAGTGGACAGGAAAGGAGTTATCTGCAATGCTTAATGCTGTTCATATGTCTGGTGTGTGTTCACTAATTTGGGAATAAGATTAGCTTCAGTCCCCCCAAGTGTAAAGAGTAAATGAGTTCTTGATCACATTTACCTCCCTAGAAAATCTAGCATTTTTATCTCAGAGTTCTCATTTCACAGCAGTCAGGCTCTGCCTCTCTGTACTGATTCGCATTAAGAGTTTTCAGGCATTGGTGTCGACTTCGGTTCGTATTGCATGGATTCTGCTCTGTGGCAGAAAGTCCCACTTTCACATCGGTTCTGACTTGGCAGCACCCACTCTTCCTCTTCTTCCTCAGCTTCAGAATAACGCACTTAGTCACGCTGAAAATAACACGGGCAATTAATCCCTGATTCGGGTGCAAACCCGCTGGAACACCAGGCCGTTTAGCCGCTTTCCGGGGTGGTAAATACCATTAAGGATCAGTCCCTATTGTTTGTCAAGGCAGTGGTGTGTGAGCCTTCATTAGTGAGGTCGGACACCACAGCCCGACCTAAGGCAGAAAGAGGGAGATGTTCCGAGCATTAGGGAGAAAAGGCAGAGGGAACCAGAATAGGGAAGTCGGTGTTGTGGGAAACGGATAATGTCGCAGTTCGCCCCACAGCAATGTGACATGGAATATGAAGGGCTTGGCCACACCTCCACCGGGCATGTCACCGCCTGGGAAGGGTGACGCAGGGGGCAGTGCAGACATTCAGGACACAACCGTTCATGGACACGGCTCTCAGTTGCATGCGTTGTTAAAGGAAGCCCACCCCCACCGCCGCCGCCGCCACTGAGCAACCTAACAGAAGAACATGAATCCCACAGAAAAGAAGCTTCAGTGACACTGGGGACCAGAAATGCTAGCGTTTACACCATAAGTGAATAAGTATCCTGCTAAGTACTTAATAGCTTGTAATAGGCTGCTTGCAATCTTGTTGAAATGTAATTCAGAAAAAATAATTATGAAGGTGTACTGCACGTTTTACATCATCCAGTGCATGGATATATGCCTGTTGTCTTTATTCTTCAAAGGAACCATCCATTAAGACTGACAAACTATAGTGATAAACTGTATAATTACAAAACAATATTCTAATGAGTTCCTCAATTAATTACTTTGCAACTCATTAGTGAGAGTGCAGCTCTTTGAAAATCTTTTCCAGGGCTTAAACAATTAAGGCATTAATTACACTTATAATTAGAACACCTTGGTGTTGTGGTAAGATATGGAGTTTTCCATAAAAAGTTTGAATTTCCTCAACTCCCAGTATTTACAGTGTGTGTAAAAGAATAATTTGTTCCCCCCAAAGATTCTTAACTGTATACACACACACACACACACACACACACACACACACACACACACACACACACACACACACACACACACACA
>JAOVYW010002206.1:0-15336 GCA_025775045.1 Hiodon tergisus
TGTGTGTGTGTGTTTGGGTCTTTGTGTGCGAGAGCGTGAGTGTTTTGTGTGTGTGTGTGTGTGTGTGTTTGTGTCTTTGCGTGCGAGAGCGTGAGTGTTTTGTGTGTGTGTGTGTGTGTGTTTGCCATAACAAACCCTCACCATACATGGAGAGCGTGAGTGTTTTGTGTGTGTGTGTGTTTGTGTCTTTGCGTGTGAGAGCGTGAGAGTTTTGTGTGTGTGTGTGTTTGTATCGTTGCGTACGAGGGCGTGATTGTTTTGTGTGTGTGTGTGTGTGTGTGTTTGCCATAACAAACCCTCACCATACATGGAGAGCTTGGAGAAGTCGGGTAAGGTGTGAGAGAAGACTGTGCTGGGCGTACTCTCCCCGCTGGACACAGGTGAGGACATCTTCCCATTGAGCGTTCCGTAGGACAGGACGCCGTTGGGTCGCTCCCCACTAGACGCCCATCGCTTCTCCGGGAGCTGGGGCTGCTGACCGGGGCTGGCAGGCGAAAGCGGGAAGGATGGCGTAGAGGGCAGCTGGGGTCCAGAGGAGCTGCTCTGCCGGGACAGGGCGCTGTGCCGTCCATCTGGGGTGGTGTAGCCGCTGGACGGCGGGTTTCGATCCAGCAGGGGACTGCTCTGGCTGGCCGCCCGTTGCTGCAGGGCGGGACTTGGAGGAGTGTTGGTGGAGGCCGCGCGGCGGTGTGATCGCGGGCTTTCGTGCACGGCGTGGACACCCAGGACGTCAGCCTCTGGCTGGTAGGGGCTGTCAGGGACCATATAGCTGCCGGAACCGGAGCCGGAGCCGGAGCCGGAGCCAAAGCCCACGTAGGAGGGGGTGGGGGTGGGGGTGTGATACGTGCTTTCGGAGGGCTGGGAGCGGAAACCGGACTCGCCCACGGGCTGGGAGGGAGCCAGTGGCCTCATTTTGCTGTCAGCCGAAGGGTAGCTTCTTAAACGGAGAGCCAGAGAGCGTGAGATCATTAACGGGCAGATTAGGAGATGTATCACAAACCACATGAGTTGACTGAATTAAAGACACTCTCCACACTCAATGACACCGTGACCCCGTGAAAGCAAAGGAGAAGCACTAAACCTGAATCCATATGTAAAATAATACAATAACAAACCAAATGGGAAATCCCTTTTCCCTGTTCAGAGTCGGGTAGATCCGGCAGAATACAATTACAAATATACCATGGGATAATATCTGTGGCGCAACCAACAAGGAACGGCAAACGGGAAAGGTGCAGCAATACAGGGAACATGGATGCGCTTACCTGTCAGCACTCTGGATGGGGCTAGAGGCAGACACGAGGGGGTTGAAGGTCTGCCGCGGCAAGCTGTCCCCAGCAACACTGGGGTTGACCGGGGACGGCGTCCGTCCCCCTGCTCCTCCTGTGGCGGCGTTCCGGGCCACGGACTCCACGTAGCTGCGCGGTTCTGAGAAAAGCCGCGCCGGAGCGCCGTTAGGAAACGCGAGCCAGCGACGCTGAGCACAGCCACACTCAAACCCTAGACAGGACAATTATCCAATGACCGCAAAGACAAACCCTAGACAGGACAATTAGCCAATGACCGCAAGAGAAACATAAACTCGCCGTGGCTTCCTCATCGGTGAGAACATTCCCCCGATCCAAAATAAGCGAAACTGATATACAGGTGTGAGTAATCGCTGACCTTACATGTGCCTGGAAGCCCTGCTTTGGTCTGCATTACCTCGTACGCTCTGTTTCTGCTCTTTTCTCCTTAGACGACCTGCACGTCCTGTTAGCTAGCCGTTATAGCATTGTAGCATAGCAGGCGTGTCGCAGCAGGCAAAATGGATATTCCAGATCAGTCCATAGTTCATCTTAGTTTCACAGAACTAAACCATACGTTATACACTGATGCAGCATGCAGGTTCTGCCCACCTCACCTGCCCATTGGCTGAGACACTTCATTCTTCTCATCCTATCTCTAAATCATAGAACCAATCAAATTTGACCTACCATGGACATTTGCTCCGCAGTGGGCACACATATCTGTCAGTCACTTCTAGTGGAACAGGGGTTTGACGTAAGCCTTTCTTCCATACAGAGCCTTTTATGGGGCTCTAAATGACTTTTCTCAGACAGCAGGAGAAGGCCGGTGGCCTTTTAAAAAGCTACCCTGCAGCTGAGGAAAAGCCTGCCTCTGTTAATGTGAACAGCCACGACTTTGGCAGACAAAGGCCGCGACATGCGCGCCCTTTTCACACACACAAGCCAGGAGAGCTCGGGACCTCGGGGGCGAGGAGAGACGGACAAGGGAGATCAGAGACGGACGAGCAGATTTGTGATAACGCTCCACCGTGGGCGATACAATGGGGTTAAGATGGCAGGAGGAGGATTAGGGAAAGTGCTAGAGACATTGGGTTTGAGGGAGGGGAGGGTGAGGTGATGTCACTCATCACTGTTGCGACCTTACCTTCCTCCCCGTGACCTACTGGGCTAGTTTCTGAGTCTGACCGCAGGAGAGGATAAACGTGTGGGAGAGGGAGTAGAGAGAAAGAAGAGGAAAAGGATAAACACAAGCATCACAAGAGATTAATGAAGCAGGGGAAGAAATATATACCGGCACAAGGAAGAAGCCAAGATTTTCCCAAATCGGATGCGGAGCTACTGATTCTCAGCTGTTAGAATCAGTTATCCACCGTCATTAAAAAAGCCCTGCTATATTTGGGTCTTCCCTGCCGATAAAAGGTACTGAGCTTGGCAGACCAGGCAAGCCCGAAGGGGAAAGAAGTGTTAGACAGGCTTACAATATAGTGCTTTGTCAACAGTGGCTCTTAACCTGGATTCAGATCAGAACAGCCCTGTTTGTACACAGGCATACCTTAGAGAACCATAGCCAAGCCCAGAGACCCACAGCTCTGCCCGGCCAAGTCAAACAGGGCCTGTTTTCAGCTGGTAAGGTGAGACTAATACACATAATTACACGGCATCTAATTAATTTCTACAGGCTACAAAAGTGTTTCTCTATAATACATTTTAATATAACACTTTACTGCATGTTTGAGACATTCTGTAAAGGGCTTGTATGAGTGCGAAACTCTAATGGAGGGATGGTTTTGAAGGCTGAATACAACCAGAGAATGTAGGCTATTAATTACACGCTTAGCGCATATTTCTTGACAGGCCAACTCAAAAGTAAACCCCAAAATAACCAGTAATAATTTTTTTTTTTAATGAGCACTATACAAGCCAAGTTTCATATAGATGGGCAAGATGCTTGTAAAATAAAAAGCTGCTTTTTTTCCCTTCTTCTCAGGACCGGCATTACTGAATTTTTGAAGGCTGTCTATAGCCAAAACCACCTCAGAAACTTCTAGAAAGCTGGTCTCTGGCCTCACCTGAGCCGCTTTGATGTAACATGATTTCAGCAGGGTTGTGGGGCTTCAGGCCTAGGGCGGACAGGGGCGTCTTGGCCAGGCCAGGGGGGGAACGGACTGTAAGAGGGAAAGGAATTTTTTATTATTCTTGATAAATCCAGGCCAATCATTTAATCTCTTTCTGTAATACATATTAGTCCGTTATGTACGTAAGACCTTTTTTATGCATTAGATCAAACTTTGCCAATCGCTCGGCACAGAGCTACACCTAGATGCAAATATAGACATGAAAATGAGCTCGACATCAAAAAGACAACACGACACACTTCATCGGCTGTTAAAGCAAGCCCAAGCACAATTCACAGTGTAGGACGGACACGTATCACAACCACAGAAAGGTGAACGGGGACGGCCAGTGTCTCATGCTCAGTGGGGAGACCATGCTGTCTCTCCTTTACTGCGGTCGCTCACACACGATCACGACTCACGGAGTGGCAGGGGAAGTCCGCAGACCTCTTCGCCATTCTCGGGGTCAGATTCACAGACTCAGCGAAATAAAAGTCACAGGAAAGCTGGAGAGTAGAAAGCAGAACCCATCCAGACGCGTGGGATTGTTTTGTGACGCCTGATTCGTGTGGGGGTAAGGGAGTTTGTCGAGTTGTCGAGTTGTCGAGGCCACTGCTCTGGCACTTCCATGTTTTGGTGTGGGTCTGCTTTCTGCTCGCCCACGGGCCGAAGCGGGCGGGGGGTAGCGGGAACACAGCGAGGGTTGTTCAGCTTATCCTCCACTTACCAAAGAATCCCAATCAATTCTTTGTTTCTCAGCCTAAATGCCACACGCCAGAGGTGGGGTGGACGGTACGTTTGGGACTGTGCTACTTCACTGCAGGAGGAGGGAGCCGTGACTACATCACGTAAACGGGGCTTTTAACCGCCCGTCTTCGTCGTACCCTGCTCCCGCTCTCCCGCGTCCCAGGAAAGAACACCCACACAGGGGAACACCCACACCATGACCAATCTTACGAGAGCCAGGCGACCCGCTTTGGATATGGAGAAATGACCTGGTTGAGTCAGACGCAGCGAAAGTGAATCTGAAGAGAAATGTACTCAGCGATGAGTATTTCGCACCTGGAGAATTCTGCAGTTTTGCCCAATTGCGCTGAGACGAGATGCGTCTTGGTTTCAAGTGAAACTACAGTTCTGTCCCTTCACATGTACTGTTTTCAGGGCTCACAGTTAGCTGCTCTACCTCAAGACTCCAGGCCTTTAAAAGTCAGTAAAGGTAATGCTTTGCTAGTTTTCCGTTTCCGTTAGGCAGTGGGAATCTGGTAATGGGAGAGGTGAGGAGCGTATTTTGGCCAAAGAGGCTACGTCCTCCCATTTGTCCGTTACTGCAAAATCGTGCATGTGATCTCCAGTGCGGTCGCATGTGGTATGTGTGTGGGGTTTCATGTGCACGTTTGGCACCCGGCAGGTTTTCCCTCCGCGAGTCCGTCGGCACAGAAACAAAGGCTTTCGGTGGAAGCGGGAGAGGCAGGAGGTTCTTCTGGGGACCGAACGGAGCAGAACGTCTATGAGCCAACATAAGCCCTTCCTAACATAATGAGTAACCTGACATGTCCGCTTTCATCTGGAACGCAAATAAACTTTCGTGTTAAGTTCTTTCAATGATTAATTTCAAAATTAATGCAGGAGTAAGTTATCATAGTATTTAGGTTTCTCTGCGCCATAACAAACCTTCCCTGCAATCTCAGTGTCATTTTCACAAACTCTCTTTATTTATGATTGTGTGGAATTTCTCTTCAATGTTGGCTTACAGACAAAATGCTAAATTACTTTTAATCCTAACGAGCTTGAAAGAGAGAAAAGAAATAACGGTTACCCATGAGAGTCAAAACCCTTCACCAAACCAATCAAAGCCAATCACTAAACTAATGCCTTTCCTGAGTTAGGACAAAAGAGAACACAAATCTAACAGCAACATTACAAAGCAATAGTTGTATGTGAGGATTGTATCTGCACATACTTGCTTTCATATCAAACGTAAAAATCGTGAATTTTTACACTCAAAATTCCATTTGATATACGCAGCCATTCTGTATGTCTTACCTGTATCTACATATGCAACTATATATATTTACATTTTTTAATTCAGTAAGTTTTATTGGATTCTGATGGCTTTTAATACAGTAAAACAGTCTGCTTTTGACTTTTTAAACTATTTTATGTCTCTTGAAACCCTCCCTGATTTACAAAAATTTGTAATGAAAATAAAACGATTGTTCTCTGACCAGTAGCGGATGTGTGATATATAATCTTGACCTATTTAGACAGAACTCCACGGCGCCCCCTTCCTCCAGAAAGGGTGAACTTACACAGGTTGAAGTAAGGGGTTTGTGGCGAGACGGGGAAGGCTGGGGTGGGGGGGAGGGTCTCACCACCGGTGCAGAGCGTGGTGCTGACAGGACCCCCATCCATATCCTCGAAGGCCTCTCTGTAACTGTGCATGGGTCCCTTAAGAATAAGACCCGAACAGACACACAGACAAACACACACGCTGTTATCAACACTTGTACCACACTTGGGGGGAACAGCAGGGCAGGTGCCTGGGGATAGGATAGGGACCCAGGTGAAGCACGGAGAGGCCCTGTGCTTTCCGCTCTACCTCCTTGGGCCGCCCCCCGGGGTTGAGAGCGAGGGCGTTGGCCAACTCGGGGGAGATGCAGCGGACTGGCGAGCGGAGGGGTCCGTCGTGGGCCGGGCCCTGGTCCTGTCCCTCGCTGGTGGTGCGACGGCGCACCGGAACGGGGGCCTCGGTCGGCGGAAACACGTGTGACTCGACCCCTGCAGAGGAAGGGGGGCGTAGAGAGACACTCACACGACTGTTTGTGGACCGCCCACCATGCAACGCTCCCGCACTGCGAGTGGCCTTCACACCGGCGCAATCTGCACGGTCGGATCTAAAACGTCCTGCCTCTGATTGAGAAGAGGTATTCTCATCCCGGTCAGGGGGCGCTCGTCTGACCCCTGCAATTGTTTTTTTTGGAGATTTCCAACACTTTCTAAAATACACTGACACATTGGTGAAAAGGGTGCGATTTCATATGTCACCTGGGCAACGGGCAGCAGGCCCCGGACAGGTCTCAAAGGAAAAAATAAGATGATTTCTGCAAGTCGGTTTAGACACAAAGAGCACTCAATGTAAAACAAACAGCATTTCTGTAAGCACCTTGTTCCAATGCTGAAAAGAAAAATATTACTTCTCTCAAAGAAAGGCTCTGCAGACTGCAGGTTGGTACAACAACAGGGATAGTGACACTCTACTCACGACCTAGACGGGGATACGGAACTCAGCAATTTTATCGCTACGTAATTTGCCTTCGAGAAAGTGTTTCAATGAGCCAAGCTACTAATAAGACCTGCATTCGATGAGTGAATGGTAGGTCCAGCCAAAAACTATACCTGAGGTTCATATTCAAAAACGTATTGACACAGACTATAGAGAACTCTATTAAGTGTCCATTATATAAACACACATGCACGCATGCACAGACAGACAGACGCACGCCCGTGCACACACGTGCGCACACACACATACACACACACAGACAATGATGATTTATTATTATTATTCATAATCATCAAAGACATTTCATTGTTATACAGGATTTTAAGTCATATTGGATGCAAAAGCATGATTATCTCTCAATACACAAGCAAAATCACAACTGCAATCTAAGCATCTCCAAATCGAACCAAATGGATGGGTACATTTGTCTGGGGAAAGGGCCAGTTTTGAAGCTTGGTTAAAGCGTGTGACAGATGTCTACAAATTTCCTGGGATCTGGGATGAGAAGGAGGCGCACAGCCCTGTGGAGTTTCGGCCTGCAGCTGCAAAAGTCTTGTGCAGTGCTGTTGGCCAGGACAGGAAGCCAGGAGTCGCACTGGTCAGGAGCCTCACAGCCTCTGGGGGAATTCACTGGCCAGTGTGGACTTTCACCATCCATCTGGAGAGTCCTCACAAGGCTCCGCGATAAAGTCAAGAAGTCAGGAAGTGTTGGACGCTTGGCCATCTCTGTGCAAAGGTAGAAAATGTGTAGCGCGCAGCCCTCTCCAGAAGTGTGGTGAAGAAGCAGATGTTGGAAATAACAGCCAGCTGTTCAGTCTTGTGTTCTGTACGGGAAACGTGTGAGAAACGCGGTGCTTGGTGCTTGGACCAGGAGTGCCAACAGCTCATCGTCCATTTTAAAACGCATGAAGCAGAGGGTCAGAGACACCAGCACGTTACAGCTGTGCATGTCAAGCACTGGTAGGGGCTTTGGGAACATTGAGGAGAGACAGAGAATCACCAAACCGGGGACTTCTTGTTTCTCCGCTCGTCCTATCGTAGCAAAAGTGCACTAGAGACACACTTCAGCTCTGCGTCTCCCCTTTCCCCGATAGGAAACACCAAGACGGGCGTGAAGTGTCTTTTACATCAGATGTCATGGTGGCGTGGAAGAGTCAGGCAATCTTTCAGCCTGACCCAATTCACACCATTGTCCAGTCTGCCGTGAGAATGTGTACCACCCAGGGGAATACCTCCTTCTGGGAATACCCTGTTACTATACACCATTATGGGTCTGCACCAGGACAAAGGACGGTCCGTCTCCTCAACTAATTCTCTAACAAGAACGTCTTCAGCAATGTTGTGGGCCAGGCTTGGCCCCTGTAAATCCTGGAGAGGAAGCAACTTCCTCTGTTACTATCTCTGTGCGGTTTTGGTACTTCCTTTATATACGCCTCTCTTACTAACCAATCGCTTTTCCAAAATGTCCAAAATGAGGACACATGTTCAAAAGAAATCTCTTTAGTATTTAACACCCAGAAACAAATACCCTTCACTCAGCAAAGGCAGTAACAAATACAGTAACATTCTATTCACTACCTAGTGCCCGATCGATTCTCTTTTTAAAAAAAACCAAAACTCTCTACAAACTCAACATATCATAACATAGATTCCAAAAATGACCACAAACACATTCTGGGCATGCTATTTGCTGTTTAAATTTGTTTAAATTGAGCGAGTACCTTCACACTCTGTGGATCAGATGCGCAATTGAATCTGGCACCAAATTAGTTTCCCTGGCATACGGGCAGTCTCAGAAACATTCCCTTAGGGCTGAAAACGTACTCAACACCAGCCCATAACTCCCAAACAACCACAAGGCATTGAAGCGTTAACAGGCCGGTCAATCGCGAAATTCGGTAGACAAAGGACACATTAGGTGACACAAGGGGAGTGTGAGTGACATTATGAGTGAGGAGGAGATGTAATTGGGGTGGGAGGGGCTAGAGGAGGTAAAGAAGAGAGGGTGAGATTGGAGGTGCAGTCAAACAAACCAGAAACGGAGTGAGAGAGCTGGCAGTCAGAACCCGGGTCCGCCATGCTTTCACAGAAGCCCCGGATACGAGCGTTGTACTCTGCCCAGGAGTGGCAGGGTGTGCAGGTATGGAGTGAGGCGCCCGGTGGGAGTCAAGTGAAGGAGGTGGGAGGGGAGGAGGAGGTGAGGAGACGGTAGAGAGAGAGATGTGGTGTTGTGAATTTCAGCAGGGCGGAGGTAAGGATAGACAGAACATAGAGAGAAACACAGACAGAGAGAGAGAATTATAGTTACATTTGACCTCATCCACGTAGATTTGAAACAGTTTAGACACCTGTCAGAGAACCGCCTCAGAGCATTTTTACTATCTTGAAATTTCTGCTTCATCGCATCTAATTCTAATGATAGACAAGCTCTCTCTGCTCAAGAGGCCCCTCTGTAAATGACTTGCCTAAAGTATGCTCGCATAACAGCTAAACCACAATGCAGTGAAGAAGACGGCTGGCATCCCTCACGGTCGAGTGCTAACCTGTAGCCACAAGCACTGGCCTCAGAGCCACAGTTGAGTGTGCCAGAGTTCATAAACCTTATCTCTCCGGTTTATCAGCCAGCTCGCGACTTTTACACACAGAGCAGTCTCCCCCTCCAGACTGCAGTAAAACCAGACGTCTCCACCAAGCCCTTATCGATGCAGACTCTACAAACTTCATCTCATCTTCCTTTGGCAGGGAAACATATTGATTTTGCAAGCGGGAACGTTTCCACCAGACTTTGCGTGTTTGTTCAAGATTAACCACCTGATCTGGTAGAAGGTGATTTTCTCCCTACTGGCCCACAGCTCAATCTGTGGCCAATGCTGAGACAAGCTTCAGAGCAGGTCATTACTGCACCGGGGCTGCCAAGAGTGCAGTGAAGACGTTTTTATACTCATCACTGTGCTAGCATGGTTTTCAGTGCCATTTCAGGTTCAGACCGGTGTTTCTGTGTGCCTTCAGGAGGAGCAGGATATTTGATTCAATAAAATTGTGAGTGAGAAAAAAATATCCTCTAATCCTGAGCGCTTCACTTATCACAAACGACAGATTCTAGAAAAGTCTTGGTCAAACCCAGCTTTTTTTCCCAGTAAGAGTAGAGCGCGCGCATGGTGTGACGTTTCCTTTCACAACCACTAGAGGGACATGGGTGTCGTGAGTCTATTCTATCACTGTGAAAAAGAACTTTTCCTATCCCTTCTTACAGTACAAAGAAACTCACATTAAGCATTTAGGATGTACAGTATACATACTCCCATCAGTTTATGGGCGTTCCATTATTTTACGAAAAATGACGGCGGAGTCGACCTATGATAAGGTTTGAGGGGATTTTTGTGAAAATTTGTTAAATTAAGACTGAATGAGTGAAACCATGAAAATATTAAATATTGCGACTATTTTGACTATTATTATGAATATAACGATTACAATGTATTACTAGTTCACACCATACTGTTATCAGCTGATTATACAGTCAGAATGTTTATTTCTGTCTAACAGCACTAGTAAAGGCAATCTCACTTCACCACTTTGTTAATAGCATATTGTATAGTTCTTACTGCTGTTTTTATCAAATTAATTACTATTACTATTAATTAATAACAATTAATGGAATTCATTCCAATGTATATAGTAAAACTTGGAACGACATCCATGCCATGAACTGACTTTAGTGAACCAAACTTAAAATATTTTCACCAATGCAGCACAATATAGGAGCAAAATTCTAATAAGTGTTGGAAACATAGTTCCATATTCAATATTAATGAAGGTTGATTAGTTTAAACATGAATTTACAGCCTGGGTATATTTAAAATGTCCCCAGCACTACCAAATCAACAGAAAGAAAAAATACATGTAGACTAAATAAAAGGATTCCACAGCGGCAGCGTGAATGTGAACGGACTACAGAGCGGTCGAGCGGTCCGGGTCCAGTCTAACCTGCGATGCGATGAGCGACTAGGCCCTCCAGGTTGTAGTTCTCCTCCTCAGGGCCTGGCTCCCCGGGGGGCGTGGGAGTTGCGCTGTGGCTGCGCTGGGTGCCCGGGTAGGGAGAGTCCCCCCGGAGTTCTGGGGAGCTGGACGGCACGCCGGCCGGGTACGTGTTAAGGGACCTCAGCTGCAGTGGGCCGAGAATGTGGGAGGGATCTGGGGAGTAGCCCGTGGTCCTGGGGCGCCTCTCCAGCCCGTGGACGAGTGAGACGTGGGCTTCCGTCGGGTGGGTCGGGCTGGGTTGGCGCACAGGCGACAAGGCAGAATGAATAGGGGATGACCTTGGTGGGGCCTGGCCAAATCCAGGAGGGGGGGAGGAGGAGGGGTCCATCGGGTAGCTATGTGTAGCGGATTCCACTTGGTATAAAGGTTGTGCCTTGGGCTGTGCCTGTGCCTGTGCCTGTGCCTGTGCCTGGGCCTGGGCCTGTGCCTGGGCCTGGGCCTGGGCCTGGGCCTGGGCCTGGGCCTGTGCCTGTGCCTGGGCCTGTGCCTGGGCCTGTGCCTGTGCCTGGGCCTGGGCTTGGGCCTGGGCCTGGGCCTGGGCCTGGGCCTGGGTGGAGACTACACTGCCAACCCCTGGAGGGCCACTGAAGGACCTAAACCCCTGTGTGATGGCAGGATCGAGGTCCAGCATGAGCATGTTGAGGGCTTCGATGGACTGCTCAATCTCGCGCTGGGAGAAGCTGTCGGGGAACTCAGGCAGGCTGTGCGTCTCTAAGCCCGGGCCTAACCGGGCGCCGTTGGCAGCTGGCTCATCAGGGAGGCTGCATGACTGCCACATGTTCATCCTGCGCTGTACCGCCTCCCGGCTGCTGGTGCTGCGGGTGGGAGCCCTGGGCATGGAGCTCGGTCCAGTCCCAAAGGACCGGGAGCGGCAGATGCCGTTCTGGTTGGCGTAACCAATTCTGAACGGTCCAGGGTCTGCGAAGCTCCGTTCATCCTGCCCGTTGATCCTGGTCTCAGGAGAGTCGTAGAGTTCAGCGGGCGTGCCTCTGCCATCGAAGGAAGACAGGGTGCCAAGGCTGTCCGCACTGTTGCCCTCTGGGTTGTTAGGAAGGTCATCGTCCAGGATGTCTGTCTCTCTATCGGCATCGCCGTGCCCATTGACATGGACCTGGGCAGGCACTAGGTGGCGCATTACCCCCTCTCCTCCTCCGTCGACTACAGACGCAGAAGTGGTCAGGTAGCCCTGACGGTGCATGGGGGCTTCCAGGCCACTCAGCAGCTGGTCCAGCTCTTTCTTCTCCTTGGGGCTCAGTGTCTGGGCAGGCGGGTGGGACGGCAGGGCTACCTGCAGGCCGGCCTCATCGGTCCGGTCAGTCTTGATGGAGGCAGTGGAGTTCCCAGAGTCGCTGCTCACAGAGAGGGCGTGGTCGACAGCGGGGAGAGCGTGGTCGACAGCGGGGAGGGCGTGGCCAATGGCAGGGAGGGCGTGGTCTGTCGAGGGAAGGGTGTGGTCTGTGTTAGTCAGGCCGTTGGAGGAGGAGACGGGTACATCAATGGACTCTTTCTTCCGTATCTTGGCGTAGAGGCTGCCATCCAGGGGACCTTGTGTGTGAACAACGTCTGGAATAAACACCAAAGAAGAAACAAAACAAAGTTCATACTTTTTTTTTTATCTCAGTGAGAAGACATAACTAAACAAAAAGCAATGTTAGTTTCACAGAAGCAAAGTCTGAAATAGAAAAGATAAAATGGAACACCTGAGAGCCTGTGGTTTCAATGATGTATAAACTGAAATTTATGGATTCTCTTGCAAAAAATTAAAAAATTATCCCATTCCAGGATACTTAGGGCTGCTAATCTTTATTACTAACATATCCTGTTGGGCTCCCGCACACATGTGGGCTTGGACATGCCTCCTCTGCAGTCGAGATGGTGACTAGGATTGGAGGAAACTTATTTTACTCCCTCACCCTCAACGTGTGTGGTGTCAAGAGTCGTAGTGAAGAGGCGAGATGCATTAGCAAAACTGGCGGTTTCAAATCAACTGTTTTTATTAACAAAGTATTTTTTTAATCAGCTCTGTTTACCATTGTGCAGCCCCTTTCGTTATCCACACCCATTAGCAAACAAATGTCCAGCAAGGTTCTGACGGATCTTCCTGGGTTAAAGCTTAGAGTACCCTTAATCCAGAGTAATGAGTCACACATTAGTGGCCTCGGGTATGAAGGTGTGAGGTCTTCCCTCCCTCTGTGGAACCTAACCAAACTTTCCCTACGTGCACCCAAACACAAGGGGAGCTCTCCTCCCCCCAAAATCAGCTTCGATGGCCGCAGTGTTTGCCTGTGCCTTGCCCCTCACAATGCCCTCTTTGTTTCCCAGCGGTTCGGCCCTTGTCACCTCTCGTCAGTCGGGAGCCTGGTGACAAGAATGGGCCACTCTCCGCTGTCACACTGGGCCTCCGCCTTTCCACTGGATATACCGGGATATAGAAGAGTCTGTCCCTTCTGCGTACCAAACGTTACTCAGACAACTTTAACACGCCATAGTGGCCTCAGGCAGCAGTTCTAGATGGACTGTAGATCCACTAATCTAATCGGGCAGCCAGAATACAAGGTAAAGACACAAAGCGTCTTTTCAATGACGCATTCTCTATCTGGTCCCACAAATGGCAGATAGAGCCGTTATTGTGAGTTGAGGAGAAACGCACTGCGTACTCCTCAATCCGCTCCGTTACACGAGACTGCTGGTCTGGCGTATTCACCAGCTGTCCGACGCCTGCCACAGTCCACGCAGTCCACGCTTGCCGCCCAAATCCAAGAGGGTCCACAGTGAGAGAAGAGGGCAGTCTCAGCGGGACGGCCTTGGGTGCAGACACGAGCACTCCGGTGCCCTTTGGAGACCATGGAGGACGATGCAGTTGCGTGACCAACGTCGCCATCTGTAGTCTACATGCTGTCTGTGTAGCGATTAGCGGTCGGCAACTCTGAGATCATTAACTGAACCTGCCTGGCCCACAGAAGCTTGGTGCAAACAGTCCGCCTGGGAAGACCCAGCTGGGTCCAAAAGTTGGCAGTAGATCACATGGTTCTGATATTTGGACCTGAGGAGTAAACACACCTAGTTGACCCTCGGCAGAGAACGTGTCTATTTAAGTTTGTACCCAGATCGGGAGAGCATTATTTTGTAAATACAGACTTACTGTCCTGCTATGCAGTGCAACTGTTTAAACCATTTCTTCAGATCCCAAACCCCTGTGTATGTGTATCTATACAAGACTACATTCATCTTGAGTTTCCCTAAATCTGACTTACAAAATCTTTTTGTTTTCTATGTTTCTTGCATGACCAGGACCAAGTGTGATGTCGGATGTTGTTTAATTCTTTGCTTGCCACAGGTAAAACTGTGATAAACAACATCATCTAATTATTCTTTATTTGCTCAGTGGGTATTACATCACTCATTTTCTTAGCAGATGCCCTTAAATGAGGTGATTTGCATAGCCTAAAACACCCCCATTTATTCAGCTTGGTATTTATTAAAACTAATAAGATAAGTGTTTTGCTGAAGGGTTCAACAGTAAAAATACGTCTTGCAAAAACTTAAACAGAAAGCCCGGATAAAGCGTTCTCAAATCTCTTTTCAAGGGTATTGGCTAACGACACTTGAGTGAGTCTGTTTCTTTTTTGTCAGATGGACTAAGCCAACGGCTCCTCTGACAGCATCTCTCGGAAAAATTTAGTTTTTCCTCTTCATGCTCTGTTTTGGCAGCAGTTGCCCTTGACAACCTCCAGCCTCGTTTCCTGAGCTTCCACTATATCAGACCGCTCCAGAATTTACCTCACACACACACACACACACACACACACACCCACACACACACACACACACACACACGTACACACGTACACACAAACTCTCACAAGCGCGCATACACACAAACTCTTTCAAACACACACACACACACACACACACACACACACACTGTGCTAAAAACTGACATGCATACACCTCCCTCTCAAAAAAGGCTCCTCCATTTCAAACCCCCTTTTATTACCAGACATATGATCACCAATAGATAATGAATACAAATATTAGGCCACCATGTCTACTGGTATAAATAGTGACTACAGCAGCACATGTTGAACTTTAAAGGAAGCTATTTTTGTTTGAAATACTTTCAAAACACACACAGAAAATACATGAAAAAGAAAACCCTACCTATAATAATTATGGCTTCCTTATAATCCAAAAGAGGTCATAGTGGGTTGTGGCAGAAAGCCGTTTAAACTCCGTTAGAAAGGTCTCCTGCACACCCACGTCTTTATCGTACTCATTAGATGTATCTGACAATGTGACATCACTGAGACCAGGGCGTCCCCTTCACTGCTTATAAGCTCTCTCGCTCTCTCTCTCTCTCTCTCTCTGTCTCTCTCTCTCTCTCTCGCTCTCTCTCTCTGTCTCTCTCTCGCTCTCTCTCTCTCTCTCTCTCTCCCTCCCTCTCTCTCTCTCTCTCTCCCTCCCTCTCTCTCTCTCGCTCTCTCGCTCTCTCTCTCGCTCTCTCTCTCTCCCTCTCTCTCTCTCACTCTTTTTCTCGCTTGCTCGTAATCGTGACATCCAATGCATGCTCAAACACACACCCACTTACACACACACACACACACACACA
>JAOVYW010002208.1:0-15336 GCA_025775045.1 Hiodon tergisus
TGACAGTCTGCGATGGAGCGGGGGGTGACAGTCTGCGATGGAGCGGGGGGTGACAGTCTGCGATGGAGCGGGGGGTGACAGTCTGCGATGGAGCGGGGGGTGCAGTCAGCGATGGAGCGGGGGGTAACCCTGATATGGAGCGGTGGTCAATGACGGAGTGGTGGTTAACCCTGATATGGAGCGGTGGTCAGTGATGGAGCGGTAGTGAACCCTGATATGGAGCAGTGGTCAGTGATGGAGCGGTGGTCAGTGATGGAGCGGTGGTGAACCCTGATATGGAGCGGTGGTCAGTGATGGAGCGGTAGTGAACCCTGATATGGAGCAGTGGTCAGTGATGGAGCGGTGGTCAGTGATGGAGCGGTGGTCAGTGATGGAGCGGTGGTGAACCCTGATATGGAGCGGTGGTGACCATCAGTAATGGAGCAGTGTGGAGCAGCGGTCAGTGACGGAGCAGTGGTCAATAGCAGTCAGTGATGGAGGAGTGGGGAGCAGCAGTCAATTGTGGTCAGTGACAGAGGAGTGTAGAGCCACGTTCAATAACAGTGATTTAAATTTGTCAAATACGTGACAATCATTGGCTGGATTCTTACAGATTCTACAAAGCCGTATAAGCATAATATAAGGCCAGATGTTACATAGTAAATCGACCAGGTACTAAAATACAGCAAGCTCTATACAGAAAGACTACTTCTCACATCTGCTTGCTCTCGTCAGCTCCCCACAGTGGTCCAACACTTCCATTTCTAAACTCAGGCATATGGTGTGCTTAGTGTAATTTCCTTATCTTGATTGACTGGCTGTGCCTACCACTGCCACATATCTGAACAGGCCGCTCAAGTTGCCTGGTAACCACCAAAACCTTCCGAATGTGTTCAACTCAAAACCGTAATTCAAAACCTGTTCCCAGCTTAATACCTTAGTCAGATCTAAGACCTAATAACCAAAAACCTATCAAAGAAACCATCTGCTAGGAGTTGCAGGGGAAAAGAGAACCATAAAATTTCTGGTTAACACTGTCCCACAGCTGCTGCGCCCTTCAGCTGGATCACTGCTGGACACCTGCCCCAGATCAGACAACTGCAAGCAGATCGTGAGAGACAAAAGAATAGATTGCAACATTCATTCATTTTCCAAAAGCACTTATTCAGTTGAGGGTTGCAGGGTGCCGGAGCCAAACCCGGCAGGCATAGGGTGCAAGGCGGGGAACACCCAACATGGGCAGTCCGTCACAGGGGTGGGGATATACAGAAACACAGACACTCACTCACACAGGGCCAACTTCACAGACGCCAGGCCACCCAACACACAAGTCATTGCGCAGTGGCAGTACACTGGAGTATCCAGAGGAAACCCACAGAAACATGGGGAGAATTTACTAGTTCATTTAATTAAATTACTCACTTGCATCAACCTTGAAAAACTATTAAAAAAATGTTTTCTATCAATATCAACTGAGTTTACAGAAAGTAAATCACATAGGTTCATTGCTTATATTTATTTCTGAAATACAGTAATGATAATGATTTATCAATGGATGAATGAAAAGTGAGACCAGTGTGTCACCAGTCAGACATTCACGCACAAGTCTGTGAAGTCCAGCTATGTGGAGGGGAAAACACCAAGACTATATAAATAAGCAATGGCGAGGGAGGGAGGCCATTCGTTCCACACGAAACCGATTGCTCAACATCGGGGGAATTTTCAGTTAAATACATTTTCACTGCATCAGTACAATTCCCAACATTTCTAGGTGCAGACCCAAAATCATGACAATCAACTCGCGATAGGGGATTTCTACGACAAAACACACTAATACACCATTACCAGTACTATCAGAGAGTTTACAACTTGCAAGTAACGATTAACGAGTAACGTTAACACTTAGCATTTAGTAAAAAGTGGTTATTTTATGGTTCAGAAAATGCTGACAGAACCAGTTAATCTAGAGTGCATTTTAAAGCAAGAAACCGAAACACACCAGTAACTCGCACATTAATTTTTTTTACCTTCAATTTTTTATATTGAAGCGAGCCATTTCTAAAACGCAATTTTGTGAAAATGTATCACACAAAAACAAGAAAACTGGGCGAACAGACGGGCCTACTTGGCTGAGAGCCGTCAACAAGAAATAAAAGATTTCCCATCCACTACTTTCGACTGGGCAGCGTCATTGACTTTTCCGGATATAGCCATACATCAGCACAATACAGAACAAACCGAATTTTCAGTTGTAAACATTACCGTCACTAAACAGACACGCGTTGAGATCAACAGGTCAGTGCAATATAGCGTCATGTCTATAGCTTTAGTGAAAAGGTTAGAGTGTTTTTCGGCCTGTAAAACTGCACTTCCTTCTGTTAGTATCACAATGGTGCAAAATTTGGTTTAATACACTGCGGCGACGAAGCCAAAAACAATGTGAACTGAAAAATAAGAAACCGAACTGACTGAACACGCATAATGCTTTGGTGACCAGCGAGCTACTTTCTCGCCAACGCCTGTCAGCGACAGCACTTCTTCAGTTACAATGAACTATTTACAGTCGAAACCCACCCTCTTTGTTCTGATGATAATCAAGGGCAATGGGTCACTCATCAACACCAGATTCAAGTTAAGAGTTTATGTATATTATCATGATTAGTAGGCTGATCCTTACGGAATTCTATTACTTTTGATTTTGTGAACTGCGCATTTGATAGATAATTCATAATTTCAAAAGCAATGGTACACATTACACTTAATAAACTAAACTAGTACTCTAGCTCAGCAGATCATCATAATCTCAATCATAATTGGGTTGAAATGTCGCGCAGACATTACAGCAAATAATAACGTAACAAAAAAAGTTTACCAAAACCACTACCCACCGCCCCCTTACCGAGTAGCAACAGCTTCACTTCTCTTGCAGCTTTCTCTCCGTCGTCCCGTAAATTCCTGTCGATCATTTTACTGCGTTCAACTGCCGCCTTATCCTCTGTGCTCAGAGTGCACCCCATCCTCAAACGGATCCTCGAAAAAAACGTACAAGTAAAATATATCAAATGTGTCGTACCGACATGCAAAGATTCGAAAACCAAACACGCCCTTGTCTCTCTCGCCCAGTCAGATGTAACAGATCGCTTGCTGAAAATAATATAGATACTTCAAATATTACTCGTAAATAGTTCCAGTTGGTTCACCTTTGCCTGCGCTTTCACCGAATTATACTATAGCAAGATATTTTCTCCGCTGTGGTTACAGAACGAAGAACAAAATATTACAATGACGCAGACGCCCCCACCCATGCGTCCGTTTCTACACTCAATCTCTGAATAATCGGTGCTTCCTGGTCACATACATGGGAGATCGCGAACGCGCTTCAGTTAGCGAGTGTGCGCCCATTTTACCAGCGGTTCGTGACGCTGCATCTCACTCGGCGTAGTGGGTGGTTTTTTTAGCCTCTTTTTGTCACCTGAATCAAAAACTCTTTTGGGGTTACCGTTGTCGATGTGTTTGGTACATTGATCTTTCATTCGTCATTGCCTCATGCCTCATTAGTTTTGTTTGGTTCGTTCAAAACGTAGCCATTGTTTGAAAAAAGAAGAAACGGAAGTTAGTGTGGACTGAAGAAATGTTCCAGTTTAGAAAGAATATGACAGACTGTTAAAACTTGTGTACTAATAATAATAATATTAGCAACAATATTTTTGAGATTCTGTCCAACAACAATTTTTTCGAATAACACAATGGTAGTCTGGGTAGGACTAATGAATGTATTTCATCCACATTAAGGGCTCCAAACCCTTCAGCGACGTGGGTACTGCGTTTGGAATGTGAGATGGCTAGAAGATTCGCCCCATCCCATCGGTACAATGAGTAGGAATTTCTGTCAAAGCTTGATTTTTCTTTACTTTTTTTCGTGGAAGTATTTTTCTATTGAATGTTTTTTTAATGGGGGAAATAATACCTTGCAGTTAGAAACCACTGACGCGCCCGCGCACACACACCCGTATCTCTTCTGCTGCAGTGCAGACAAACCGTGATGGTCCCCCATTCTGGTATATTTACTCTACAGCGTGATATAATTCGCCACCGGTTCCATATCAAAGCAATTTACAAAGTTTTCATTGTACGTTGGTGGACTTTGAGGTGACAAAGGCTTTGTGTTAGGATTCTTTTTTTTTTTTTTAAATGATCCTGTAGCTCTTAATTAATTGCAGTATCGTTCAGCGTATTTGCGAATTAATTAGGTCTTCTCGTCACAATAAAAACAAAACTTTAAAATGACCGCAGGTATTAGCGATATATTATTGGGTTCTTCTAGGTGCTGAATTCGGTCTAGACTGTGTTGGCTCTGTATACATTGTTGAGTTATGTGTATAGTGCGGAATAGTTTCCCTGTCAGATGTGGTGTTAGGATCTCCCATTTGACATCGCAGTACACAAATGTTAGCTTGGGAAGCCAGATGACGTGGGGTAGTCTGCAACTCTGACAAAGATGACACACAGAGGCAGGTTTGGCATGTTACATAGACAATAAGACAGAGCAGTACCTGATGGATGTTTAAAGTTAGTTAGGGATAAGCCTTTCTGAAGCAGCTGTTTTTGTGAATGAGGGCTATTTGTGGTAACCATCACGGACCCTGATTCTTCTCAGAACGGTAGAGCCAAAGCTGTCACTTTTGTAATCTTCCTCTATATATGAAAGCCATTCTGGGCATCATTTTAAAAACAACATATGTATTACAGTCTATACTAATGAATGAGTGTGGGATATTAAAAAAACAGGCATATTTTGTTTGGTGTGTCTGAAATCTGGACACAACGCCCTCCGCTTCCTCTCAAAGGGATCAGTTCCAAGGGTTAGTACCCCACAGTAATTTGAATATGAGCAGCCAAATCACAAGGCTGATGGAAAAACGGCCATCATATATTCCACAACAAGCCCTCGATGACATGCGGCACTATCACCCAAACATGGATAGATGAAGTGAAAATAGATAGTGAAATAGCTGGTTAAATACGTGGAAGGGATCAATATGGTTTATACAAAGAGAATGTGCACCCGAGTTCACAGCTGCCCTGCAGTCGCATGTGCCTTTCAGTTCTGTGTAAGTGTAATCTCCCATTGTCAGATTGCCCTCCTCTGTGTCAAGTACCAGTGTCAAAATGAATTCCTTGCATGTCCCCAGGTTTCAGAGTGAACCCCTCGCTGTCAAATACCAGTGCCAGAATAAACTTCTGCGTGTCATCTCCCAGTGTCAGAGTGAACTCCTCAGTGTCAAATGCCATTGTCAGATTGAACTCCTCCGTGTCAAATACCAGTGTCAGAGTGATCTCGTGTCAAATACTAGTGTCAAAATAAACTCCTGCTTGTCATCTCCAGGTGTCAGAGTGAACTCCTTGGTATTAAATACCAGTGTCAGAATAAACTTCTGCGTGTCATCTCCCAGTGTCAGAGTGAACTTCTCAGTGTAAAATATCAGAGTCAGAATGAACTCCTCAGTGTCAAATACCAGTAGCAGAGGGGACTCCTTCGTGTCAAATGCCAGAGGGGACCTGCCTGTGTCAGAGGAGACTCATTTGTGTCAAATACCAGTGTCAGAGTAAACTCCAGGGTGTCAAATACCAGGGTCAGACTGAACTCCTCAGTGTCGAATACCAGTGTCAGAGTAAACTCCTGCATGTCAAATACCAGTGTCAGACTGAACTCCTCAGTGTCAAATCACAAGTTCTCAGGATGCCTCGCTCAGTGCTTCTGTAAACCATTCTGTGTTATTGTGGGCTCTTGGGCATCAGCATGACCTTTGCATGTGTTGCTGTAACCTCCTCAGTGCTAGTGTAAAGCCCTAGAGTGCAGTTCTTATTATCAGTTTAAATTTGCATCGTCTGTCAGTCGTTTCTACACACACTCCATGCTTGGTGCTAGAGCAGGAAAGAGCTTTGGGAGAAGAAGTCTTCCATCATTAGCACCATTTCTGTGGGAATTTTTCTCTAGCTGGAACACACAATGATATCCACAATCTATATTCCAGCACTGACCTCATACCAATTAAATTCTAATGCTAATTTTAATTCTAAATGCTTCAGATTGGGATTTCATATGTAATTAATGGCCACAGCACATGTCAAAGTCTGCTCTATTAAATAATCTTGATTTAGATTTCGTCATCTTATTACGTATTATGTCACAAAAGACCCTGTGGCATAAATTAGAGAAATTAATAAAACTGTAGTTTTATGTAAGCTGTGTGTAAATGTCGCCTGGAATCATAAGCATAATAAACAGAGCAGGACTATGCCTGGCTTTTTATTAACACTTCTATCTCAGAAGTCCTGCAAGGAATCCCTCTACGCACAGGCGAGATATCAAAACTGGGAGAATATTTTCTTTTCTAGTTGTGTGAAAAATTACCTCAGGGCAGCAGAGACATCAGTCTGTTGTGAGTGTTTAATGATCCGGGTCTCCAGGTTATCATCTTCCCTGATTTGTAATCGCCATTATCCGAGGCCAACCGTTCACTACTTTTCCATTTGTGCAGCTAGATGATTCCTGAAGCAGCTTGAGGTCCTCGTGTGACCCCCGGGTACGTTATTTTTAAAGACTGGATCAAAAACCAGACAAGAAAGCCCTAGAGGAACACAAACGTGACCTCCCTCGCTAATCTTTGGGCAGCGTCCTGCTGCATTCAGGAGAACGAGACGCCTAAGGTTGTTTGGAATTAAGCGCTGGGTCCAGGAGCATCATTTTACTACCCCGTTTACAGAAGCATAACATCGCGGACACTGTCAATCAAATTGCATTTCCATGTTAAATAGAGCGGTCTGGGAACAATGCAGATTCGAGCAAAGTCTCTCCAGTCCTTTCCTCCAGGAGAATTCCCCTTTCATGACCATGCAGGCCAGGTGTGGAGGATCCCCCAGCGCAGTCAGCGGGCCTTCTCTCTGCTTTCCCGGCGGCTCGGAAAACACCTGCGACTGCCACAGCCACGGAAATCGATGCCACGTCATGCGCACCTGGGAGAGGGTGTTCTAAATGGATCAGAGGGGTGGCTGACAGGGATGAGTTTAAAATACATTGACCCAAGACACGTGTGGCAGTGTGTGTGACAGAAGATGTACAACCAACCCAGGTGTGGATGGCCTCCTTGCGTATGAGCAGCTATTTCACTCAAACACATTCTACTCCTTGAAGGATAACGCCAGCCTTTCTTTATGGGAGAATGGCTGGTGAAGTTCACAGGATGTTTCATGCAAAAAACTGGATTACGGAGAGCAACAGGATGTTCCTCTTCACAGTGGAAAAAGGTTAGTTTGGATAACACCCAAAAGTGACTATTCAAAGCGAACAATGATTTTCATCACTAAGAGCCAATGAAAATGGGGGGGGGGGCACACTGGGTATCCAATCAGATCACAAGGGGGGCGGGTGCATGGCGCCTTGCCATGTGTAAATTGGGCAGAGTGTACCTGGAAACGTTGAGATTGAATTGAGGTCCTTCGACGGCAGTTTATACTGCCCTCTTGTGGACTTGAGGCCAAGAATAACCCGTACAAATAACCGGATCTCTGAAGGGCAGGAGACTCAGTCTGAACAGTGTCTTATTTCCAAAAGATAAAATCTAAATCCAAACGCGTGAACGTATCCCATTTTAGACACGAAGAATGATAAGCTAAGATTCCTGAATCAATACGGTCTGTCCAGGGCTACAATGGCGGATCTGCCAGTCCGTCCTTTCTGTGAGAATGTGTCTTCTGAAGGCAATGCTAGAAGTAGGACTCGGTTGCTTTGTGTGCACTGAAACACGGATTCATTTAAACCACAAGTAAAACCAATTAGAGAAAAGACGGAGTCATGGCTTCGATTACACCGCATGAATGAAGAACACATGTAACGGAGCGGTGTATTTATTGCCTATCGCTAGTTTTTTGTCTGCCATTTTTTGAAAAGTTACAATCTATTATTTGTATTGATGTGTGCGTGTGTAGCTTGTCTCACATTTCTGAATGTAAGGAATAATACCCAACCACAAGAGGGTTCTGCGCATTCAACCAGAGAATAAAGCTGCTCAATTAATAGCCCGTTTAAGCAGCGAGGCTCGCTAATTGCCGAGCCTAGAGACTGAACAGGGCACAGTGCAGCACCGGAACTCCAGTGGGATTGACAAAGGTAGGGAAGAAAACTGGCCCCAGAGACACAAACGCCCCCTCAAGGAAGGTATTACTCACCACACGACAGACCTCTCTCACCCATTCACCATATGAATGGACTCTGTCACCCATTAATTCACCATGCGACTGGACTCTCTCTCTCTCTCTCTCTCTCTCTCTCTCTCTCTCTCTCTCTCTCTCTCTCTCTCTCTCTCTCCTCTTCCAGAGCATGTTCAAATAAATTAAATAAAAATCTTATTTATTAAATATCTCTCATCGCGCATTTTCTTTTCCGGAGTAAATACTGAATATTACATAAAGATACATTTTACATTGTATAAAATATTTTTGTAAACACATTAATTTTTTTCTGAAGCCAGGGAACTAGCTAGAAGGACTTTCATTAGCGTACTAATGCATACATATTTCTTTGCCGTTGCCCTGTAGGAAGCTATTTCCTCGAAGCAGGTATTTATAATAATTTGCACCAGGGGGCACTAAGTGACACTTTGTGATTAAGGTGTTCAAACGTCTCGGTTTTCACAGTTCAGTCGTATAAAATTTAGTTAGTTTTTTTTAATAGTCAAATTGTGTCGTATTTCCCCATTTTTAAAATTACATTCCGGGATGGGATTTCTGAGTAATTACCGAAATTGTATTTTACATGGGGAGAGGAAATGATTATGTAGCTATATTCTTCGCTATCACGATCAAGTTCCCCCTAATATATACGTTCAATAAAGTATCGGAATTTTGGGGGTGGTGTTGTTCACAAAGAGAAAAACAAGTTATAACGTATTACCTTGATTTTCTCCATTGTTTTAAATTTAAACATATTAGATATGTATCAGTCTCTATGAATGCTTAACTGTCACGTTTCTATGTTGAACCCAAGAGGATTAACAGTCCTGTTTTTTTGTTTGTTTTTTTTACAAAAAAATACCGTAACTTTATTATTTCAACAGACAAAAATATAATAATGCTTGACACTCGCATTGTTTCAGGCGCTTGTTACCACTCTAACTAGAGCAGTTCCCAGCGCGCCTAAACAGAATTGGCCTGAATGTATCAGGAATTTGCAAACTTGGATGGCTTGTGAGCTGCTTCCTTAAAGCCGTTAATAAACTATAAGGACTTGATGCCTTTTTTTTTGCACTGCAATCCATCTTACTTATTCTTATGCCAAACGCCTCTTCCCACAGGGTGGCACTCTAGCATCAGTTATACGATAAAATAGAGTTGATGGACCTTAGATAAATTGAGGGTGTTTCTGATATATCAGTGCACATTTACATTGTTTTTGTCAATAACACTGTGGTAACTGCAGACTGAGGGTTGAACAGAGGCAGAACCGTTCCAAGTGTGAGCAGTAGTTATAGAATGTTCTTCATATAGTCAACTGTCACAACATGGTGAATGAATTCAAATTCTATTATATTTTCTGAAGAATTTTTTTTTGCCTTTACTTGGAAGTTAAATGTTTAGTCCAGATGAAAAACATCACTCATTTTTGTTCTATTCATTACCCCTGAGTCTTTGGGAGAGGCAGCTTCCCTCTATCAAATTAAAAATCTCACCCGGTCACCATGACCATGATCGCTGGTCATTGGGACAGCAGGATCATTTTTGAAGATGCCATGTTTGGGTGCAAATTTTAAAATGCGGAATTTGAATATTTTTTGTCCTGGTGCTCTACAATAAAAAAATGTAATTTCTGCTTTCAAGGTAGGTCTTTAGCAAGCACGTGTTTTTCCATTGGCGGTTGATTTTAATTAGCTGGTTTGTGTCATAACGCTTCAGCCCCAACTCAATGTTGTGGATGTTGATTAAATCATCACATGATTATTAATTCAGTGAGAAGCAGCTTAAGTACATCTTTAAGGAACGTCTTTGATGATGGATAGAATATATTGTTGCCAGGAAAGTGATCTTTGCCATGCTTCTCTACAGTTCACTGATGGCAGATGGACTGCCTGCTGCAGGCAAGGTTGTGTTGACCAGATACACTACATCTCTGTGTGCTCTGAAAGCTGATTTCTGCAGAGTGAAAAGTTATTATATGTGGAGAGCATGTCGTCCATATCCACATGTAATAACGTCTATAGAACACATAGATAGTTTCCATCTGAAAACCACTCGGATATCTCGGAAAATTTAACGACCGGACTAAACCCAATAAATGTTTTAACAGTGATACAATTACTTAGAAAACTCATAATCGTTGAGAGACAACAAATTCTAGAAGGCACTCAATTTTTTCTCTGGTGTAACACACACCTGATTATCTAAACAAGCATAGCTGACACAGTATCGCAGGTCTTCATCATCCACAGAGAAGGATTTTGCTTTTGGTTTACTCAATCTCTCTGGAAGCTAAGAAGTCAGTGCTTTTGTCGAGAGCTGTTTGAATAAAAACCATGTGTAGGGTAACAGGAGGCACAAAACAACAGAACAAGGGAATTCGTTCACCTGATTGTTGTGTGCGAAGTGGAACAGTGAGTGAAGGAAAAGCAAAGCAAACAGACCTGCAACTCATCATGCCAGCTGGGAGAGGTCTATTGTGGCAGTCTTTCTATTCCTTTCAGGGGCAGAGACAAGAGAAGGTGTTTATCAATGAGACATCTGACTAGCTGAGTTAGGTAGATACTTCTTTTTATTTTACTATTAAAACAAACTTGTATGGCATTTTTTTATTTTACAAGAAAGCCCCAGAGTGCTTAACACAGGCAAAAGAACAGAACAGAGATGAGCAGCAGAACGTTAATCACTGAAGGGTTTTACGAGAACACTTTGGACGAGACAACAGCCCAGGACGACGGTGGCAAGGAAGAACTTCCTAAGACGTCGAGTAGGAAGAAACTTTGAGATGAACCAGGCTCTTCGGGGAAGGGGGCAGTCCCCGTTCGGCCATATGTCCTAAAGTGAAGTGAAATACTGGGTGTGCTGTTTTCAGCCGTTGGAGATTTAAGACACCTCAGTCCATTATGGTATTCAGTGCAGTCGCAGCCGAAGGAGCAGGATTTCTATTTTGCCAGGAATGGGAGACACAAAGGCAGAGAAGAGACCAAATGGGACTACGCTGACAGTGGCTCTAACCTTGATTGCTATGCTGGCTCTGGCTGCGATACCGGCTCTGGGGATCAAACAGAACGGTCTGCCCAGCGCATCAGCATGACAGCCATCGGCTGATAGACAGAGATAGTAGGAATTGATTTTCGCACCATGAATTCACATGACAACATCTGTCTGGCTATGAGAAAGGCTATATAGATACGTGTCTGATTCCCGGACAAAATTTGATAGGCCATTCCATAATTGGAGGGGCTTTATGTGCAAATAGTTTTATTTAGCTATTTTTGGCACAAATAAATGGCAAGCCTGTAGTAAGCGAAATATTCATTGGCAGCCAGTGTTATCCAGCCTAGCAATGTGAACATCCTTGTCTAGTTTCACTGATAAACACAGCCATGTATTAGCTGCACGACAGTGAAAATACGATATATGTAGCATTTCAAGCAGCGCTGAACTGTACTTAACTGCAAATCTAAGAAAATGTCGCACATTTTGACTGAAGAATAAAATATAGTCATTACTGTCTTGAAGGAGAATTATTCAGTATTAAAAAGAAATCTGGGATTTTTTGATCTCTTAAGTCAGGGGTTCCCAAACATTTCCATGCCAAGCCCCCCCAAATAACATAAGCTTCAGTCTTTAAAAACTAATTGACAATACTACGTCAAATGTAAAAAAAAAATGTGCTGAGGGCCCCCTGGCGGCCCCCACATTGAAAACCAAGGTCCTTAGTCGTTTAAGAGAAATGCAAATTCATGTAAATGAGAACCCTTTTTTCTGTTTCCGAGCAAGAAAGAGGAGTGCCACTTGAGACAGAAAGGCAGAGATGAGACCAAACGGTACTGCACTGATAGCCTAACTTTGATTTCGATGGCAGCACTGTCTGCAATGCCGGCCCATGATCCACTCCGGCAACCCGTTTACACCTATATACATGACTCTAACCACACTGTCCAGCCCTCCTGTCTGTGCAATGAGGCACTTCACAACTCATCCAGAGCACAGCATCCACACTCTTTTACTGTTAACAGTCAATGGTGCTGATATTAGATTAAGACCCATTTATAAATCAGAAAAGCAACATGATCTATTTAAACAAGGTCTTGTCCATTTGTAATTCTAGCTGGACAGTTTGATGACCGTGATCTGCATTCTTCTTCCTTTTGGGGGCAGTCCAGAGCATCTTTCTTTCTGGTCCTTCCTCTTGTTCTGTCTTTGTCATTAAAGTCCCAAACCTGTATAAATACCCACATGTATACAGACATACACAGGCGAATATAAACACTCAATGCACATGAAAAAAGACACAAATCTGATTCTGTCACAGTTAGTTTAGATGTTTCAGGCCTGGCCTCTCTGATGAATGAGATGGCATCGTTGCAGCGATGTGATCCACCCATGCCCTTGGAACTGCACATACTGGACAAGTACAAGTACAAGTACCTTCTCCTGTAGCCCCAACTACCTTATATATGACTGTAACTGTAGATCCAACCAGATAACATCACACCAAAAAGGCAAACAATTGTTCTATTCAAAAACTCCAGAAGAAAACAAATGATGATAAAGGTGATTTGGGTCCAGCAGCTTTGGCACTGGACCTGGACCAGCCTATGTTGGGTTTTGACAATGCAGTAATTGGGACTGGCGTTCTCTCTGTGTACCTGGAACTCCATTAAGATTAACCTAATAGACTTAAGAGGGGCCTAAAAACTTTTTTTCTCTCCATTTGAGTTTGATTCAAGAAAGCTGCAGAACCAATGACCAATTACCTGACCCCTTTACACACGACAGTGGCCACTTTTATTTACAAAGCTATTTCTGCTATCACCATAGTCCCCGTCTTCCAAATTTGAGCAGATATGGAAGGCACACCTGGTTCTGTTTGAGCTTTTCATCATTTTCTTTCCAGCTAGCACGGACCACATGAAATGAAGAACCTCCCCGCCCCCCCACCTTGTCCAAGGACAAAGCAGCCGGAGGAGGAGAGAGAGAGACGGTGGCCTGAGGTGAAGTCTCCTGGTGTGAAGGGATGTGAAAAGGTGAACGGGGACACAGCTGTTTTTCGGGGACAGGTGGGAGGACGACAAAATGGCAAAAGGGGGTGTTGTCAGCTTACGCTCCGGGCAGGGGCATCTGTGAAAGAGAGCGCGGAGAGGAACCCAGCTGGCCAGCGCCGATGCATCTCAGGGGGGCAGACCTTACTCACGGGACAGTGACAGAAAGAAGTATACAGAGAAGACTGAAAAGCTATCGTGCAAGTTCGCGGGATCGAGGGCAGCTGGAAGAATTTTTACGCCCTCTCCTAGTTGGAGAGAGGAAAGTTGTACAGTTGTACCGGGGGGAACGCATTGCTGAGGTTGTGAATCCGCCTTTCGTTGTCAGAGAAGGGGCTGATTGAGTTTCAACCAAAAATGTTCTGTCTAGGAATAAATAAATAAAAGATTGAGGGATCCATATTATGTGTTAACTCTGCCTCCCTGGTGTTCCTAGGGAAAATAATGTATTGACCTGAAAGACCTGAAGCCTGATTCCTACTGCTTGTTCTACCGAGAATGATTGACCCCTTTAAACCTCTGTCTGTTGTTCACTAAGACGGCTGCTTTGGGAAAATTGTGTAGGGCTCCACTCCCTCCTTTCCTATGGGAATGTCTGAGCTTTCGTTACTTCTGAGAAACCTCCAAGAGGAAGAGTGAAGCAGATGTCCCTGGGTTTGTCACGTCAACCTTGGGAAAGTGTGAGACATCATTCCTGTTGGATGGAGCTGAATCTGTAGCAGAAAGGTAAGCAGGGGCATTTTCAATACATTTTCAATACTGCATAATTGCAGCTAAGGGCTTTGATTCCAATCCATCCGCGCATCAGTAGAAAAATAGGAAAATGTTGGTGGCCTTGGTTTTTTTTATTTAATATTTGTCTTTAAGGGGGTGTCTGGAGTGTCAATTATCTTGCTTGTGTTCCCCCTTAAAAGTGTCCACCACAATCCCAGAAGGCATCATTAAGACTCTCCACCAAGAGGACATCATTGGACAACAAATGCTCCGTTGGATCATTTAATCAGCTTTGAAAAATCTGTGTTGGCATGAGGGCCTGTTTTCTCTCCTCCACACAGGGTGCCAGAGAATCGTTTTGGGGACACGTGTTGTAGTATCTCTCCTGGAAGGAGTCAGTCAAGACAAATAGAACTTCCAGAATCACTTGTGCCCCCCTGGAAATAACGAATAATTTACTAAGAGGATGCACTATTTGCTAATAGTGAATATCTTTCCCAAAAAAAATCCCGGGGGAGCATGCCCTTGGACCCCCCCTCCCTAAAATCACCTTTTGAGATCAAAATAGGTCACCTAGGAGATTCATGTAGATCCGAAGAGAAAGTTTTATTTTTTGGGGGGGGTTGTCTCACCACACAATGTTCTCACCTTTTTTTTACACCTTACCTGTTTGCATCCCTAAGGTAAGCACAGAGTTAAGTTTATATCAGACAAAGAATTGACAAAGATTAGTCATTCTAATTGGTTTCTGAATGTTGGAATCTGCTTTTGCTGAGAGCTCAGTTCTCAGGATAAAGGCTTTAGTAGATGTCTGATTGCACAGTGAATGTGAAAAGGAAGTGGAAAGGGAAGTGTGAAATTGCAAATAACTCCGGATGAGAACATCTTCTGTAAATATCTGAGAAATGTACTGCTAGGAAGGTCAGATTTGAGGTAGTTGTTTTCGTCTCATGCACAATTATTGAATTAAGATGCTAACAGTCGTGTTTAAATATTTCAATGAATTTACTAAACTGCTTGACTTATGTCAAGTGAGTAAATATGCTACCACCTCACAGTTTGGAACCACATCCAACCCAAGCAGAGCAGGGCAGAAGGTAAAAGGGTAAGAATACTGTAGGGCCTGTCGTTACATGCAGAATCACGGAAACCACCAACGGGCCACAGCTTTGTTTTAAAAGAAAACACATTATTTAATGATTGGGGGTACAAATATAAAGGCAGGGTCAAAAAATGGTTCAAAAGATTAGTAACCAAAAAAGGGTCAAGTCATAAATCAGGTTCCAACTCTCTCACACACACACACACACACACACACACACACACACACACACACACACACACACACACACACACACACACA